>JAULKM010136358.1:0-18793 GCA_032355605.1 Rubia tinctorum
GAGCACAAAGGAGTGAGATGCGGGCACTCTCCATGCATTTCATCATCTGTGCTCTCTATCTTCTGTCAACCAGATCGCCTTTTTTTTTTGCTTCTTTTAACAATCCCCGCCTTCTCCACTCCACACACTTTGATTATTAAATAAAAATAAATATGCCCTCTATCCTATGCATACTCTTTTTTCCAAGAGAAAAAGTAGGTTTCAAGAACCTAGATATGGGGGCGGAGAAAGAAGGCAGAGAGGGATGGGAGGAATGGTTATGGTGAGAGATGACCTAGATAGGCGCTGGTATGGGGTCTATAAATAGGAAAAATGAGGTAGTAGTAGAATAACTGCTGGTACCATCTACTCCATTAGTACCCTGTCACATGTACGAGTGAAGCATAGCAATTGGTGCCCCCCACTCCTGTAATTTCTTCCCAACAGCCCTAATAAGTGCACCCCATCATCATGAGTAATAATCATATACTATTTGGAAAAAAACAGTTAAATTGCATTAATAGCATATAAAACATTACACTCAAAAAAATAGGAATTAGTGGATAACCATTGGCTGATTAATGATTTGCTTAATTAATTGAATTAGTTGAGTGTTTTAGATGATTCATCTAGTCAAGAACATTCCTCTGTCCCAACTACAAATTAGTGCAGGACGTCCCAAAGAGGAAAAAAAATGTAATTTCAGGTGGGATGAAAAGATTAGAAATAGAAAGTTATTAATGAGGCAGACCAAAAAGAAAGTAAGAATTTATTAGTGGGACGAATGGATTATTTAACATTGGTGTTTTTGAATCTGCTTGCAAAATTTTCAAAGATTGTAAAAGCATTTATAATACTACCCCGGCTCTAACTAAAAGTTCATATCACCTATTGCACGTGTATTTATGCATATTGGTATTGTCAAATCTCAACCAAAAAAGGGGAATTGAAATGAGCAGGACAAATTTCAACTCAAATAAGGAAATTGTTAAAATGTGAACTTTTGATTGGAAGAGATGGAAATGGAAAGTATAAATATTTGGATGCGACGAAGGGATTGGTAAGTTACAACGATGGTAGCATGCCTTACCATATAACTTATCAAGCACGTGTATTGGAAAACTACACATTTTTCCAATGATAAACTACACTCTTTATAACTTGGTAGACCACAAATATTTTTATTTTATAATTATTTGAAATATAGTTATACTATTGTTATTAATTTTATTTTGGGAAGAATATTTGAATTTAAATCAATTTGCATTAATGACATCCGACATCTAGTAATATGCTTTGTTGAGCGGTACCGTTCGGCTAGCAGCAAACATGGCATCTTCAACAATGATGAGAATCCCTGTTGCACTCTTTTATATATTCCAAGCATGTCCAAAAATAGTACCATCAAAGATGTTAGACTATCCCCCGTAGTTAGCTACAAATCTTGTAGCTTGTCTTGCCTTGCCATACCACTTTGCAAGCATGTGAATTGGCAAGCTACACAAATCTCCAATGGTAAGTTCCCATGAATTTTATTTTTAAAATGATTTAAAATGCATCTATATCATAGTAATTAATTTAATTATAGTAAAAAAGTAATTTTCTTTGAATTTAAAGCACGTTGAATTGATGGCATCCAACATCTAGCGGTATGTTTTGTTGAGCGGTATCACTCGACAAGCAGCACACGTGGCATTTGCAACAATGGTGAGAGACTCTACAATAAAATTTCTTGAATATTGCAAGCAGGTCCAAAACTATTACCATCTCTCACCGTTGTTTTTAAATCCAAGTATATAGCTCTCAAAGTTGTACTGCTCAAGAGCAACCTGTTAGATGTCAGCTAGCATTTAATTTCATGTCAAATGCAAATAAAACATTCTTATATATCTTCTACATTTAATCATCATCCTTTGAATCTCATATATCCTCATCAGTATACAAAAATACCACAGTTAAAATTCTAAGGAAAAAACATGATAAAATAACTCATGCATGCATAAAGAAAATTTTAAAAATAACACAAAAATCATTTTAAAAATACATCAATATGCTATCATGACCTTCCACACCTAATTCTGATAGTTTCACATACTTCCTTATGATTTTATCTGGCTCTTTCATTCATATTTGATATGTCATGGTAAGGAATTGCAAAATCATTTTTGACGAATTTCTATTCTTTTTTCTGTTGAATAGCATCCTCGCACTGGCTAATTTTTCTAATTGTTTATCTTTATGACATATTTTTTTACCTTACATGTATTCCCTCATGTTGGTTTTGCCATCTTTTGTCCCCTTTGATGTTCTTCCATTATTTCTAAATTTGAATCCGAGTTACTTGCAACAATATTGGAAGAGAAAACAGGAGTTCCTGAAGTAGGATTCTTCAACAATCTTTCATGAAAGACCGTGTGAAGTACTAACAGACTCCTTCCATTTTTTTAGTTAAGAAACTCTGCTGCCATAATAAAATATAAAATGTTTATTTAATATAATATGAATGTCACATCTTAATCAATTGTGCATTGATATCTAGTCAATGACTCATCTCATTAATCATGATGATTACAATATACATGACTACATACTAAAGTCAAACAAGAAAAGGAAACTACTACAATCTATAAGGAATGTACCTTCTATAATCTAACTCTACAAGGAGATGAATTCTATAAGGAAACTAGCATCTATAACCATTCATACAAGGAAAATATTTCTATTTCCTTATTACCCTTATCAAGTTAGAGTATGACCAACAAGAATGCCCAACTTGTGAAGAAGATTCCAAAATTGCTAAACGTTAGGAGTTTTGATTAAAAATTAATCATTCATAGAACAAGATTCAACTTCATTACCAGTAGCAATAGCAGCAATGGTAGAGCGATAGAGCAGTATTTTTAGAAGACTTAGTATAGTGGTGGAATCACAAATACAGTCGGAGTAATTATAATTTAGGAGTAGATAAACAGTTATAGTAACAACAGAATCAATCATGAACATGATCTGTTGGTGAGCAATAACGGCGAGCAATGGAGATCCTCACGGCGGTGGTGGCTAGAAGGACACAGCAGCATTAGCCAGCTGATTCAGGGCTTTTGAAATTTTTGAGGTTTTAGGATTTTGACTCTAATATCAGGCTAAAATATAAAAAAGCTCTAAGGGAGCATTTGATTGAGGTGAATCATGAAAGGGAAAGGGAATCTAAGATCTTGATTCCCTTAGTTAATGTTTGGTTTGATTTTTTTTTTATCGTTCTCTTTCCCCATTTCTAGTTTTACCATTCTTCCAATTGGGGGTAACGTGATTCCCTAGTCTTACCCTGGGACTGGGATTCTCTTTTCCTTTTTGTAGTCTTCCTCTAGTCTTACATTTTTCTCTTTGTTTTCTCAAGTAAAAAAACAAGATTATATGATATGAATCTTCTTGCTGTGCTGGGTTACACCTATAAATAAATATATAAAAACAGCAACCTCAGATGGAGTTTCTCAAACATTATGTGGGAAAAAAGAAAACTCATTTAAGATTAGTTAAACATCATCAGTAAAAAATGAAACCTAGTTATAAATTATTGAAAAATAAGTAAGAAGACAAATGTATGTGTATTATACTTCTTGTATAGCTTTTGACATAGCCTGGTCCTGGTCTGTGAAAATAGTGATAGGCTTCATTTCTCCCATAGATTTTTTGAATGTGTTCAGCAACCACACAAAGGTTTATGTTGTTTCATCATTGATGAAGGTACATCCAAACATGACATTCATTCTGTGGTTGTTGAGGCCAACAAAAGTGTATATGAGGTTGTATTTGTTGGTTTGATATGTCGTATTGAAAACTAGCAAATCGCCATATATCTTGAAATCTTCAACCATCATGGAATCCCTTCAAAATAGTGCAGACATTCTTCCCCCATTGTCAAGCTTTACCTTAAAAAAGAAGCCTTCTTATTTTTCATTCCGTTCATTGAGCAGATCAATCAATTTTTGTGCATCTCTAGCTTCTATTTATTTCATATGGAGTTTGCTCACATAGTTGGTGTGATCCCTCATGGTGTGCGCGATTAATTCTTCACCTCCAACATCGTTTACCATGAACCTGTATCCATCTACTGGTGTCAGTCCAACTTGTTCCATTGCCTTTTCAAGGTCTATTTTCTTTCACTTTGGTGCAGGTGTTGCCACTGAGGAAGGGTGAGTTCATGATTGTGAGTTACAACATGTTGATGGACTATGTACATGCCATCCTCAATCAGTTTGATAAACATCTTAGCTCTGCATCCTGTTCTTGTTAGATCCTTCCTCTTTCCATTGTTATTCTCAACTATAGGAGTTACGGATTTGTTGATTGCTTTGCCTTCACAAGAACATGTGTAGTATCTTCCCTTCAGCTTGTTGTCGTTTGTCTTGCGTGTTGTTGATTTTCGTATACTGAAACCTCTTGCTTTTGAGTGGCGGAAATATAGGTATTCTAACTCTTCCCATGTTTTTGTTGTCACCCCTTCCAATTTTTTTGTAAAAATCCACCTCATGTATTTGATTATCAGGGTCTGTTTTATAAACATCAAACAAGAGCAACAGTTAACTCCAAGACCTATATGTAAAATTCAGTAGAAAAATAGAAACGTCATAATTTATTATGAATAACTCAACAAAAAAATAGCAATCTCATTATCTGGTATGGTAAACAACCGGTGAAAAAAAACATAATTCTCATGCTATAAACTTCACACTGCATCAGGTTTCTATTTTTGAAACATCAAACATAAGCTACAGTGAACCTCAACATCTATATGTAAACCTCAGTACATAAAATATGAACCTCATAACATATTATGAATAACTGAACAAAAAAAATAGCAACCTCATCATCATTTACAGTAAACAACAATAGTAAAATACATAAGTCTCTTGCTATATCTTGTCACATCATCAGGATAAACATAAACATCAGTAGGAAAGATAGAGAACTCGTGTTATCACATCAGTGAACATTAACTAAAAATAGGGAACATCATTCATATACCGAGCAAGGATTCTTAGTTACAACCTTATTTTGTTCTAGACCTCATTCTGTGTATATCTACATAGAATAGGAACCTCATAATATATTATAATAACTCAACAAAATAATAGCAATCTCATGATCATGTACAGTAAACAACAGGTGAAAAAAACTTAATTCTCATGCTATAAACTTCACACTGCATCAGGTCTTGTTTTTAAAGCATCAAACAACAACTACAGTGAACCTCAACATCTATATGTAAATCTCAGTACATAAAATAGGAACCTCATAACATATTATGAATAACTGAACAAAAAAAATAGCAACCTCATCATCAAACAACAGTAGTAAAAAAAACATAATTCTCTTACTATAACTTGTCACATCATCAGGATAAACATAAAAATCAGTAGGAAAGATAGAGAACTCATGCTATTAGATCAGTGAACACTAACTAAAAAACAGGGAACATCATTCATATACTGAGTAAGGATTCTTAGTTACAGCAGAATGTACTAGACCTTATTCTGTGTATATATACATTTTATATAAAACAATTACATTACATGTGATTTGCATAATCTAAGAGTAAGTTCCAGTTTGAAGTTCGTGATTTTGATTTGATGTCAAAGTAAGTTCCTGATTTATCTGGTGAGGTTCAGGCAACTTGTTTTTGCTGTCAATTCGATCAATTAGAACATCTTTTCTATCGCATTCATGAACAAATTAAAGTAAATTTTAGAAGAAATTTGTTTACCAGGTGAAATCTTGAGCGTTTGTGTTATTTGAAGAATCGTTCGTGCTCATGTTCTGAATTCGTAGAGATTGGAGCTGAGATTGTTGATGATTTGACCGCGGTCTGATGAGCTTCAGACTGAGCAAATTTTGGAAGATGAGATTAGAGATTAGAGAAAGAGAGAAAGATGTATTTTGGTGTTTCTGGTATTTTCTTTCCAAATTTACAAATCAGTCCCTCCGTTTTCTTGCCTCCTTTTCAAATATTGCACTGAAAAAAATATTATGCCCAAGCCCCCAATCTTTATAGCAAGGTGGTTTGCCTTGGTCCCTGCCTAAATTTTAGCCTACCTCACAAGAGACAATCTCATAAAACTTAGATTTTAATGTATAATATTGAAATTTGATAATATTGAAGATTAAAAAAATCAATATACTTTATAATTGACGCTAATATTAGTTTAATATACTTATTTATATAACTATAATTGTAAATTAAATTTGAAAGAGTTCGAGTTTGAAACTAATTGAATTTAAATTTAATATTTTAAGTGAATAATTAAATATTTGACAAAATTTTATTCACTAATATAGTCTATATTATATATTGTTGCATTTATTGATGATCGTAAAAGAATTTAAACATATTTAAATACTTATATTTTAATTAAAATATATCTCATAAAGACGATGATAAAAAATACGCGAATGAATGAATGCAATGAAAATTTTATAAATATAATTTTTTAATTTTATATATGAATTTGTCAAACTGTATAAAAAATTGTAAATGTAATTTTTTTGGACTAACGAGTGATTCTGACGTTATAAATGCGATGTTACTATTGGAGATGAAAATTTTTAAATCACCATCAATCCATTGTAATTGCTCACATTACATTCAAGTTCTAATCAAAATCCACCCTGTGACACCTAAAAAGAAGGAAGACCCACCAACTATTGGAGATGCTCTTCAGGACTACTCTTTAATAAGGAGTTTCTCCTTATTTAAGGAGGTGATACCTCTTTATTTGTGCAAATGCCAACCAACAATTGATTGACACATTTTTTGTGTTTTTAGTTAATTGTAAATTTAAAATAAAAAATTTACTAGCCTTATAATATAGTTTGATGAAATATTTTTGGATAGATAGACATTTATCCAAAATTTGATATAGTGTTTATATTTCTGAAATTTGATTATGATACAAGCAATTATTTCTAATGAAATGTAGCCATTGTGTTTAAGAATTAACATTTCCAACAAAAATTAGCCGTGATCAGGACATTCATCATCAATTTAGAGGGGACATCGTTGAATATATTTTCAAACTTTTTGGGAATAAGGATCAAATATAGTTTTTTTATAAAAATTATCATGATATTGATTTTAATATTGATAATTCCAAATCATTTAAATTTTTATATGAAATATTATTCAGGATGAAACGATAAATATGTTTGTTTTATATTTATATAGTCAATACAATATAATTTTTAATTTGCATGATATTGGTAATTTATATACATAAATAAAATTTTAAATATATTTTCATATAAATGGTGATGTGGCGCTAAAGAAGTGGTTCTCAAAATATCATTCCATTATTGGTAGTTGATCCTTACTTAGTTTTTATAAAAAATTACGACGTGACACTTAAGAATTGCTCATTAAATCTACTACCTTTGTGGATGTTCTAAAGCTGTTGTTGGTGATCGAAACTAAGTAATTTAATAAATATGTGGTTGGATGTCAATTCTCCCCGTTGTAATCGTCGCTGTGTGTTTTTCTCAGCATCATTGAATAATTGCTTTTAAAATTAAAATTAAAAATATATATGATTGGTAATGGTGGAATCAAAATTCTATTATAAATGGAGATAGAATAGTTGTTACACATTTTACGTGAATTTATTTTTATTTTGAAATAAAAGTAATTTTATTTTTTAAATTAATATAGCACATTGTTTAAAATGATTTGTTTACTTATATTTTGTAAATAAAATATTATCTTAATTTGAAAAATATGTAGCGAGTAAAATTGTTTTGGATGTTTTTTCGAATTTATTGACATTTAATTTTATAATATATTGCAATTTCAAAATAAAATAAGATAAATATTAAAATCATTTACGTTAATGATAGAGTATAACCTTTAAAACTAAAACTGACATGAACTAATGAATTAAAACTAAACTAAAATTTTAAAATATTTTCGTAAAATGATTTGAGTTTAAGGCTGTCCAAATATAAAAATTAACTATTTGTTGATAACAACTTTCAATTCAAATCACCCATATAAAATAATAAAAAAATTGGGCCGTTCAGGCACTCCATTCCCGTATATTCCACTCACAATAATGGGGGTGAAAATAAATCATTAATTGAAACTGATGTTATTTTATGCCCTATCAACAAGCAATTAATAAACGATAATCCTCCTAAAAGATTTGATGTCTTGGTATTAATTCTTGCATTAAGTGACAGTTTAGAGCAAGGGTAGTTAATTAATTAAGTAATTACCAGGTGATAATGCGTGTTTGTTGAGCATTTTGTCGTTTTAGCAGTGGATTTGTGCAAATGGATCTAATTGGTTGGGTGGAGACATGCAGTCAAATTTGGTGAACTCAAAGACAAAATTAAGAAGAGGATTAAGGATTGATCACTCTAACTAGTTAATTTAATTAGTTGAAGGGATTAATTTACGGCAGCATATATGGGTGTGTGTATGGACATGATGGCACGTACCCGAGTAAATATGCATAGAGTATAATATCTTAGCTAAGTTAATTAATCATGAATTAGTAAGTTAATGTTTGATTAGCAACGAGGTCTCCCAACTCGACGTGATCATTATTTTTGTCATTACATGGCTCTACATGATACCCAAGTTGCGTAACATATGTTAAACCTAATCTGGCATGCCGTGGCTATTTAACTTGTGTACAAAATCATTGAGTACGTATTAGTTATGGAATCATAGTTGTACTTAGTGTCAATGGCGGAACCAGAGGAAAAGTTGAAAAGGGCGGAGGAGGGGCTGGGGCAGCATCCACCGAAGGGGGGGATACTATTCATTAGGGCAGCATCCACCGAGCCTGGGGGGCGGCCGCACCGGCTCGCCCCCCAGTTCCGCCACTGCTTAGTGTCATCATTAGATATAATAGTGCAATATTAGTGTTTTAAGAGGTTATGGTGTAATGACAAAGCTTCCCATTTTCTAAACTACAAACCCTTCTTGAACTGAAATTTTTGACAGGAGAGGGATTTTGACAGGAGAGGGCAGTTAGGTGATCCATTTCAAAAGCAAATTCCATCTAATATGTGGAGATGTACCACATAACTTAATTTTAATTTACTTCAATGTGTTTGAATTCAATAAGAAATAGATTTAATTCGTTTAATTTTATATTCAAGTTACCTTATCCTTGACTTGCATACAATCTATTTCATTTTTTAAATTCATTTATTTTTATATTCTCCCATGTCCCACCTGTTTTTGCAGAGAGAGGGGGTGCTGTATATTTTTGGGCGTGAATTGTTTATTCATTTGATAGTGGGGTCGGCTGAATTGTGAGGATGATTAGGCATTAATCAAATGCCACCAATGCAAGGGCTCAACCACACACACCACCCCAACGCAGCGGTGCCATCACCCACCACACTGGCCTCGCTCAACACCACCACACCCACCACCCCGCCACCACCTAACACACAGCTCCACTCTGCGACTAAATCATCTCTTCTCTAACGCGACCGACGCGAAGCCCTGCTCCAACGACACAACCTGACTCGGAGATCCAAATCATCTTTTTTCGACGCGACCGCAAGCGGAGCCCCACTTAATGATGGCGGAGTGAGCCACCTAAGCTGATCTGATTTTGATGGCATTGAGGTCGGAGATGACGACGTTAGAGGAGGGGTGGACTAGTGGTGAAGACATCAGTGTCGATGCTGGAGAAGGGAGTGAGAGCGACCGCGGAGGACGGGGTGGAAGAGAAGGACAGGGGTGGAAGGGCGGCGAAGGAAAAGGAGGATGAGAGAGAAATTTGTTGGAGGAGGACGAAAATGGAAAGGTGACGATTTTGACAGAGGTGGAGCGGAGGAAGAGTTATGTAGCTTGATTTGGGTAGCTTAATTAGGTAGATTAGTTTGGTTAGCTTAAATAGATAGCTTAATTTGGGTTAGAGTTAGTTAAGTTTGTAGTTTGGGTTAGGGTAGGGTAATTAATTCTGAAACATTTGGGCCAACCGAATTTTAAAACAATAAAAACTTACCAAAATGGAAGAAAAAAATGAAGAGCGCAAATTCAGGTGTGACGTCCCAAAGAGGAAAGAGTGCAAATAGAGGTGGAAAAGATGGAGTACACGTTAGCTTATCCCTGACTTGCAAGAGTTAGTTAAGTTTGTAGTTTGGGTTGGGTTAGGGTAATTAATTCTGAAACATTTGGGCCAACCCAATTCAAAAAACAATAAAAAATTACCAAAAATGGAAAAAAAAATGAAAAGCGCAAATTCAGGTGGGACGTCTCAAAGAGGAAATAGTGCAAATAGAGGTGGAAAAGATGGAGTACACGTTAGCTTATCCCTGACTTGCATGCTGTCATACCCCATTTGTACCATTTACAAGACTAAACATTTTCTCTCTGCTATATAATTATTAAATCATAAATATGAATAATTTACTTTTGTCATCGATTTGGGGTATATATGTCATTTTGACTTCTCTAAAAAATCTAAAATGCCGTCGCTTGCTCATATTGTTATTTTAACTCTCATAACATCAAAATTATTGTTGATGGTGGATGGGAGAAACCCATCACCGTGGGCAAACGCATAGGTGGCTAGGTTTTGACACCATCGTTAGGCCAAATCCCACCGCGACCAAGGGTTCCCATGATTGGAGTATATTTTTAAGGAAATATAACTTAGCACATATTGTAGTATGATTAGACGGCTATTTTGATAAGGGATCTTTACATTCAGACTTGTAGAATTCTGAAAACTTATAGATATCGAACCCTGTAAATATTAAATTATGTGTGTGTTTTACCTAATCTAATTGTTAATGCATGCATTAGCTCCTTTAAAGATCTCATTTTTTACAAATAAAAAAATTTGCGGTGGTTTTGTTTGTTTGTGATGGGGTGCATGAGTAATGAATAGAGTTCGTAGCTGTCTATGGTTTGGAGGAGGAGCAATAAATAAAGAGCACAATTATGAATAGAGACAAGATTTAGGTGTCTCTGTTCATGTGGCAAATGCAGAAAAACACTGGTTTTGGAGTATTATTAAGAAGCAAAGGAAGCATTAATTCTCAGAAACCTCACTCCTTCATGTGCTCTCTTCACCCGTATAAAATGAATATTGACAGGAGGAGCTCAAAGGCCCCATTCTCCTGCTTAAATTCTTCAATACCAACAAAATTCAAATCCTCCTAAACCACCTAAGTAACTAGTTGCTGGCATTTCCATACTAATTACTGGCAAAGATTGTTATTACTTGTAACATTTGAAAAATAAAATCTCTCTCAATTGGTTGGATTTGATATTTTATTGAGTACACGGAGTGGCAGATCTAAGAGGTAGCAAATTGCAACACAAGGGTCCAAATCCAAGCAATAAAGAATTTGCACAAATTTATGGGGTTGGCGATTCGTCTCTCCATCAGCCAAGCCCATATGCATGTTTCCACAAAATTCTGAGCCCGACGCATTTCGAAGCAGCAGGTTTTAATATGGAGAGATTCCAGTCTTGTGAGCCTGAATTCAAGGTTTTAAAATTTGTCTTCTGAAAAATACACTTATAGTTAAATGTGTCACTATAACCCTGCAGAGTGAGGACGGTCAATCTAACATTAACTCATTATCAAAAGTATCAAGCTAACCATAATTGTGCCAATGTATCCAAACTCGTCAATCCCGGCGTTGACCCAAGAAATTCAAGTATTGACAAGAAACTGAAATGACAAAAATATCCCTTAGGCCAAGGCTGGAAAATTAATGTCCATTGTATCCCTTGTGACGTGGCAGTTTATTGGTTTTCTTTCTTCTTCACAACCCAACCCATGCCGGCAGCAGCCGTTGCTCTGCCGGCCAAAAACCCTAGCATTTCCGACGACTCCATCAAACCTTGATCTCCGACAGCCAATCAATTCAAGAAAACAACAATATTAATTATCCAACCATTCATTCAACCAATCAAACCCATAAAACAAGCTTTAAAACAAAGCCAGCAAAGAAGTAGCCCCACCGATTAAACACATCACCATCATCGGCGATTAAACACATCACCACCTCCAAAAACCCTAACCCCACCACCAATTAAACACACCGCTCCAACCTCCGAAAACCTCACCCCACCAAAAACTTTGCCACTAACGCCGAGAACTTCACCACTCCAAACAACATTACTGCTGAACCCTAGCTTCACCACTCTACCCCCAACGCCACTAACACCGGAAACTTCACCGCTGAACCCCAAGCTCCACTGCTTTGCCCCCAACTCTGGAAACTTCGCTACCCTAAACATCACCACCACTGAACCCCAAGCTTCACCACTTTACCCCCAACTCGGAAACCTTAGCCCCACCACTGATTAAACACACCACCACCACCGCTAGAAACCTCACCTCACCGGAAACTTCGCTTGCCATTTGCATAGGTGAAGAAGACTTTCGAGATGAGGCTAAGAAAAGACGTAGACGAAGAGCCGGCATAGGGTGGATTGTGAAGAAGACGAATGAAAAATAAAAGAGAGCGGAAGACGAAAACAAGGGAAAATTGAGAGGGAAAAGGGAAATAAGGAAAAATGGGAGGGCTGTTCAATCTCTTTTAGATTTTTTTGTTTTTTTAAAATTCAGGGGAAAAGTCATCATTTCAATGGATTCCAACCAACCCGTTGTTAAGTAAGAAGTCAGTCAAGTTCAGGGTTATATTGTCACTTTCAACCAAAAGTTAGAATCATTTTAGCACTTTTCTCTTTAAAAAATTTTACAGTAGAAATGTATTTAAGGAGCAGTTTTTAATAGTCACTTCATAATTTTCAAAAAATATATATTTTAAACTAACTTTAATAATGGGTATATTTACAAGTAGTTAGTTTATGGACCGACATTCCACTAAAAATATTATAAAAGATAACTCATGTCAAATAACATTAATTGACTAGGTCTCCTAACAAGCATCTTGTCCATAAACTTATGGATACTCACGTATTTTTATTTTATACACTGCATTTGTTAAATTACATACTATTTAGAAATTTAATTTTTATACTATATATTTTTATATTTTACATTCAAATACACATTATTAATTTTTTAAACTTTCAAAATAAAATATTTAAATTTAATAAAAAAAATTTACACCATTTAAGGTAAAAAGTACAGTGTCCTTTCCTGAGACTTTCTCCATTTGAGTGGGTCTCCTGATAGGCGGATTGTCCATAAATTTATGCACAGTCCACTTATTTTTTATCTTATACACTGCATTTGTTAAATTACATACAAAATTTAGAAATATAAAAATATATTTTTTAAATATATATTTTTTTTTATTTTCACATTTAAATATACATTATTATTTGTTTTAAATTTTAAAATATAATATTTAAGTTTTAAAAAATTATAATATTTAAATTAAAAACTGTCCATAATGTTAAGGTAATACCGCATTTTTTTAGATTTTCTCTTTTTTATTAATCATGTCTAAAGTGTGAAGTAATATGTCATTTTTCTAATAGAAGCGTTCATAAAAATCTAAACACACTACACATGCTTTGCTATCCAATTTTGATTTTTATAACATGGTAGAGGTAGACATCAAGGCAAGAAATAGAAAAATCTTCACTACGGAGTATCAATCAATTGTCAAACTATCCAGAGAAACTAGATAGCAAACAGAAAACTGGATAAAGATACTTTATGAAAGATAACTCTAGCAACATCCAACGGATAACTCATGTAGATACACATATTCCTAGAAATATTTTCGATCACACAATACTGCCTTTAATCCTTTAAATATGATCGTTCATAAAATGACACGAGATTTTTTTTTTAATTAAAATAAGTGAAGGAAGTTGATTAGAGAGTAAAAAGTAAATTAAGCTGATAAAAATAATATAAAATTTGTCAAAAGAAGAAAGAGACAATAAAAAAATTATGCTAAAAGAGAAAGTGAGTCGAGTATAGATTTTCGTCCCTTTCGGAAACTGAAATTATGGTTTTATATTTCCACTAGAGTTGGATATCCGACCGGTTCAAGGGGAAAATAAATTACTTCCTCCGACTTAGTTTAAATTGTTCAACAATTATTATTATGCTATTCAAGAAATATGTTTAACCATTAATATATTTATTGACATGTAATAACGACAAACAACAATCATTATTACGCTATTCAACAAACATGTTTGACCGTTAATATGTTCATTGACGTGTAATAAAGGCAAACAAAAAGTTGATATTTGAAAACTACTTGTCACGACGAATTCAACAATATCATATATGATACTATTATTGTTTATATATCTATTTAAATATGTGGTCAAAGTTGAACATTGAATAATAACATAAAGCGAAGTGAGCAATTTAACTTGTGACAGAGTGAGTAAGCCTTTCGTATATTTGATGCGACTTTACATTGAATACACTGTAATTTCCAAATTCAATAATACACAATTTTTATGGTTTACAATTCTTGGGCATGATTTTGGTACCGCATAGAGGCGACTCATAATCACATAAATAATATTTTCTCTGTCTCGTAATAATTGACACATATAATTTTTATTTAATATTTTATACAAACTGATGTGATAGAGAATAATTGTGATAAAGTAGGGATAGTTTGGGAAAATGGTGGGCCCAGTCAAAAAGTTATTGAAGTAAGAGAAGATATATACTGTAGGAATTTTACAACATATTCTTTACCATTTTGGGTAAGAATTAAAATGTGCCACATTTTATGTGGGACGGAGGAAAATATAAAGTAAGTCAATTATTCAGGGATGGAGGAAGTATATACAATACTATCTGGACACGGCTGTTGGGATTCGACGCGAGTATGGATCTAGAAAAAGACTCGTATGATACTATCTTACCATAACTTATGGTGACACAGTAACTAAGTAAAATTTTAAAAATTACAGAAAGTACCAATGTCATCTTACATTTTTAAAACAATTGTATTTAAACCTTCTGTATCACTATAAGATTGAGTGTGACCGTCTCACTCAAGCAAAGAAAGGTCATGACTTTAAACCTGTAAGCAAAGGAAGGGACATTCAGACCGAGCGGCTCTTCTTCAATACCCGTTCTGATGCCCAAGTCAGAGGTTAAGGGAGAGTATATGAATATGATTGTGAATAGATAAGTTCTTATGTCATTACCTTTTTTATGTGCATGGGTACATTTTTATCGGTTCAGGTTTGTTGACTACTTGTAACTTGACAACAACAAGTCATTGCCCCTCTTCTATGAAGACCTATGGAGCTTTATAGAGTCAGTATCCCCATGTCTTCGTAATAGATATATAATTGATTTAAAATCATGATAAGAATAGAATACTATTTTTGATTGGTTTTATATATATCATGTTTCATATTTGTTTCTACTTTGTATACCATTTGCACTATATATATATATGAATACACACAACCACAATTATAGTGGGTTTGACTATCTATCATGGTATCGGTCAGGTTTCTAAAAACTTCCTAGCTTTTATCACTCTCTTTTCCCGTAAAAAAATCAGTCCCTTTTTTACTGGTTGTCGTCCAGTATATTCCGGCTACCTTCTTCAGTTTTCCGGCAAGTTTTCATCTTGTTTGATTTGCTCACACTGCTACCTGCATAACGCGCACTCTCCTTGACTTCCTTGGCCGAACGATCGTCAACTGACAATCGCAAACTCGTGATGTGCGACCGGTCCGATCCGTTCGACGATCTCCATTGTTTCCGACGTTTTTTGTTCTCCACAAGGGGCATTTTTTTCCCTTCATTTTTCCAGCGTCTTAGCTTCTATGAAGGGTCCCTCAAGGTCTCTTCAACTTCTATTAGGTTCAGCCGCTCCTTTCAAGTTTGTTTGCGTTAGATTCACGAACTCCATCCCGGCATAATTTTCCAGCTCTCCGCCATCATTCTTTGAAGAAGATGTGCGTCAGATTCACGTGCCAAAGCACCACCCACCTAGCCAGCGTGTGTTTCCACGCGCACGCGATTCTCGGACGAGCACCAATTTCCAGACACGACTCTTCCAACGAGTTTATCACGCAATACATCAATATATCGTGACTTTCACGATATCTCGTGAGTCACCTGCATCTCGCCTCTTGCTCATTTTTTTTCGCTGCCAAATCAGCATGATGGAGATGACAAGACAACGACCACCATAGATGAAGGCATTCTACGACTTGATCAAATATTTAAAGGTTATGTTCGGGATCCTCTAAGTGACATAGCAGGTCCTATGACTAGGGCAAGGATGAAACTCAGAGATGCTGCTTTAAATGCTCTGATGGACCGCCTTTATGATGAAGAATTAAAGAAGAAATCAACATAGACAAGTTCTTGGATTAATTGTTCAAGAGTGTCGAGGAAGTGAAGACATCATGAAAAACACTGTACTCTTTTTTTCCACCGGGTTTTTAATGAGGTAGTGTGATCGTTGTAAATTATTGTAAATTATTTTATTTGAATTTTGGGATTTAATTTCGGCCATGTGGGCTTTTGAAGAAGTTAATCTCGAAGTCATGATCATTAGGGTTTTAGAATATTCATTTTTATTCTGATTAGAATTAGATTTGTTAATATTAGATAAGACAATATTCATTCAAGATCACTTCTTGATAAATTCGGCCATATAGCTGTTTATTTTAGGTATTCTAGTTAGATATAATTTTAGCTTCTTCAAGTTGCCATATTTCTATTCAGATTCTGACAAAAATTACCAAATCCCATTCTGATTTGAACTAGGGTTTGGCCGATGTAAACCTTATAAATAGGGGAGGTTGGTCGAGTTTTTACACAACTTTTTATCAATCATATATTCAGAATTTTGAGTTCATACTCTTTGCTTGCGAGCGTTTTCATTATTTCTTAATCATGCGGGTTAATTAAGCATCAATACCTTTGGTTTGTGAACGAATCCTGCGGGCTAGTTAGCTTCACACATCTTAAGTTGTTCAAAATCCCGAGGGTTAATTTTGATCAATTTGTGCAGCTATGCTAGGGTTTGCGAAATCCCCCATTTAGTTAAAGATATAAAATTTCGCAATCTAGAGTCTTCGCAAGGAGATTCATATCAGTTGGTATCAGAGCAAAATGAAAGATCCCCGTGGCAAAAAATTCTCAGGGGTTTTCGAGTTTCTTGCATTATTTATTTTCGATTTTTTTTGTTTATAAACTCTTTTGTGTCATATTTTAACTGTGTTTGTTTGATATTTCTTAACTAGAGGATTGAACCTAGAGTCGAAGGACTTCGAAGGGTCCGAGAGTTAGAATACTTCGGTATTACTATCTGCCTTCACGTTCATCAATCGAGTCAAGAGGACGTCGAAGGATCTGAGTGTTAAAAAGTATTATCCTCCTTCACCTCCCAGTTAATTTTGTAGTTTTTAGGTAGCTTATACAGTTTATGTGCTTGTGATATTTTTCATCCACTCTTCTAAAAAAATATTGCATGCTCATAATCCTCTTTTTTCTTTATCGTTCTTTGATTCCGTGATCTAGACTTTGTTCTTGAATTTTTTATTACACCTTATACAAAAAAATAGATTCTTTGTATTTTTTCCAAATATTGTGTCATATTCTTGATCCTTATGATCTTGAATACCTCGAAGTTCATTTGAATCGAGAGGAAGTTGTCGCATACTTCTTATTCCAGGTTTTATACAGGAGAATTTGTTCCAATTTTTTTTAAAAACAAAAACAAAGGGTAGAATATTTTTGGGTTTTGAAATCTAAATCTAGGGTTTTGAAATCGGAAATTTGGAGCAAATTTGTAATTTTTGAAAGTTTAGGGGTTGTTTTGCAATTTTCAAAATTTTGGGGATTGTACTCGGATTTTACTTGCTTGGGGAACAATATTCTGATTGTGAGTGTTATATAGTGTTGAAAATTCAAATTTGTGGCTGAAAAAACAAAGAAGAAAAAAGGAAATCCGATTTGAAAAGGAAAAGGAAACAAAATCCTAATCGAAAGATGAAAAGGAATTAAAATCCTTTTGGGATTGGGAAAAAAGAGTATAGTGTTATTCATGATGGCTTCACATTCTCTACACTCTTGAAAAATTAATTCAAGAACTTTTCGATGTTGATTTATTCATTAATTCTTCATCAAGAAGGTGATCCATCAAAGCATTTAAAGCAGCACTCTAAATTTCGTCCTTGCCCTAGTCATAGGACCTGCCATGTCACTTGGAGGATCCCTAACATAACATTTAAATGCTTGATCAAGTCATGGAATGTCTTCATCTATGGTGTTAGTCTTGGCATCTCCCTCACAGCACCTACGCAGTATACAATCAACATAGACTATGTCCAGTCAGCGCCTCGTAAGATATCCTAGACAGCACCGATTTTTTTAAAAAAATTGTATTATGGCTCGTTTTGATCAACCATGGTGCCAATGGTGTTATGTTATGAATCATGTTGCTTCTTCTTGCTCTAAGTTTCACGGTGAATGGTACCAATTGCAGTGTTAATGGTGTGAGAAATCTGGTCACATTGCATCGATGTGTCCTCATTTGGTCTCTCGAGCTCCTTCTCCTGGCTCTTCACCAGTGTCTCCCTCGCAAGCTCACTGGATAGCTGATTCTGGTGCGACCAACCACATGACTTCTTCTCGATCTGGTCTTGATCGCGTGACTCCTTATTCTGGTAACAGTCGTGTTATTGTTGGTAATGGTTCTACTCTTAACATTACCCATATTGGTCATTCTCGAGTCTCTGATTCATTATCATTGTTTGATGTTTTAGTGGTTCCACAAATTACTAAAAAATTATTGTCTATTAGCAAGTTGACTCGGGATATGAATGTTGTTATTTGATTTGATGACTCTTCTTTCACTATTT
>JAULKM010136369.1:0-18791 GCA_032355605.1 Rubia tinctorum
CCATATAAATGGAAACACCTACGCTCAACACGATATGTGTTGTTGGTTGCACACATTGCTCAATTGCAACTGTAGGAAAAGGAGGAAATTGGGCTGCTATGTTTCAACTCAGTGTTTTTCCTGCTACGTTTCTCAATTTCATACTGTTTGCCACATTGTGCATCATTTTTGCACAATGGTAGTTGATTTGTGTTTTAGTATTATTTGAAACAAAGTTGTTGCCTTGTGTTTCCAACTTTGTGAATATTTTTGCACAAAGGTTGTTGATTTGTGTTTTGACATTGCATTATTTTTTACAAAGTTGTTGAATCGTGTTTCTGACTTTGTACATTTATATTATTATTATTTTTGCAAAAAGGCTATTGATTCGTGTTTCTGACTCTGATGTAAATTGTAGGCCTACATCAAGGAGTAGAGATGGTGAACCTTTCAGAAGGAGTGGAGAGTTGGAATGTTATGATCAGGTTTCGCTTGCTATCACTAAATTAGGACAGAAAAATAGTGTTGATGATCATCTTAATTTTGATGTGAATGGTGTAGAAATGGAAGAAATTGATGAATATTGTTGATTGTTGAATGATTTCTTGAGAGATGATGGCTTGTTGAATCTGTGTAAAATGTTAAATTGTCATATGATCATCCCCTTATTTTTCAACCTTGTAGAGGCACAATCTTAACTTATGTTGCTTTCATCGTCTTCAACTAGACTTTTGCAGTGCCATTTCTTGTTATGTTTTCACCTTTGTTGGATACTTTTGTTCTTTCCTACTATATTTTGTGCAATTGCAACTACAAATCAGAAAATTTCAAAACACAAAAAATATCATTTCCACCCACCTACGCACATAACTTAAAGCACCTACACTTTATGCTTAACAAAATTTAAACAAATTTGCACGAAATTCTTAAAGCACCGAAAAAACAATTGACAAGCTCCCACATAGCTAACTTAAAGCACCTATGAACATAAATTGAAGAACCAACTCTCAATAAAATTTAGCAAAATTAACAAACTTGCCCAAAATTCTTAAAGCACCAAAAATACCATTTTCAAGCACCCACACCTTTAAGTAATAGCATCTACCCACATACATAGAAGCACCTACGATCAATAAAATTTGAAAAAAACTTGCTGAAAATTCTTAAAGCACCAAAAATACCATTTTCAAGCACCCACACCCTTAACTTAAAAAACCTACCCATATAAATGGAAACACCTACGCTCAACACGATATGTGTTGTTGGTTGCACACATTGCTCAATTGCAACTGTAGGACAAGGAGGAAATTGGGCTGTTATGTTTCAACTTAGTGTTTTTCCGGATACGTTTCTCAATTACATACTGTTTGCTACATCGTGCATCATTTTTGCACAAAGGTTGTTTATTTGTGTTTCTGACTTTGTATTATTTTGCACAAAGTTGTCGACTTGTTTTTCCAACTTTGTGCATATTTTTGCACAAGGGTTGTTGATTCGTGTTTTGATATTTCATTATTTTTCACAAAGTTGTTCAATCGTGTTTCTAAATTTGTACATTTATATTATTATTTTTTTTCTAAAAGGTTGTTGATTCATGTTTCCGATTCTGATGTAAATTATAGGTTTATAACAAGGTGTAGAGATGGTGAACCTTTCAGAAGGAGTGGATAGTTGGAATGTTATGATTAGGGTTCGTCTGCTATCACTTAATTAGGACGGAATAATAATGTTGATGATCATCTTAATTTTGATGTGAATGATGTAGAAAAGGGAGAAATTGAAGAGTATTGTTGATTGTTGAATGATTTCTTGGGAGATGATGGCTTGTTGAAGCTGTGTCAAAAGTTAAATTGTCATATGATCATCCCCCTTATTTTGAAACCTTGTAAAGGCACGCTCTAAACTTATTTTACTTTCATCGTATTCAACTAGACTTTTGCAGTGCAGTTTCTTGATAAGTTTTTAACTTTGTTGGATACTTTTGTTCTTTCCTACTATATTTTATGCAATTGAAATTTTAAATCCAAAAATTTCAAAACACAAAAAATAACATTTCCAAGAACCTACAGACATAACTTAAAGCACCTACACACATAAATAAAGCACCTACGCTTTATGCTTAACACATTTTAAACAAATTTGCACGAAATTCTTAAACCAAAAATACAATTGAGAAGCACCCACACAGCTAATTTAAAGAACCTTCGAAAATAAATAGAAGAACCAACGCTCAAAAAAATTTAACGAAATAAACAAACTTGCCCGAAATTCTGAAAGCACCAGAAATACCATTGTCAAGCCCCCACACCTTTAAATTATAGCATCTACCCACATAAATAGAAGCACCTATGCTCAATAAAAAAATTAAATTTTTTAACGAAATTCTTGAGGCACAAAAATACCATTTTCATGCACCCACCCATTTAACTTAAAAAACCTACACCACATAAATGGAAGCACCTACGCTCAACATGATATGTGTTGTTGGTTGCACACATTGTTCAACTGCAACTGTAGGACAAGGAAAAAATTGGGCTGCTACATTTCAACTCAATGTGTTTCCTGCTACGTTTCTCAATTACATAGTGTTGGCTTCATTGTGCATCATTTTTTCACAAAGGTTGTTAATTTGTGCTTACAACTTTGTATTATTTTGCACAAAGTTGTTGACTTGAGTTTCCAAATCTTTGCATAATTTTTCACAAAGGATGTTGTTTCGTGTTTTGACATAGCATTATTTTTCACAAAGTTGTTGAATCATTTTTCTGACTTTGTACATTTATATTATTATTATTTTTGCAAAAAGGTTGTTGATTCGTGTTTCTGACTCTGATGTAAATTGTAGTCCTACATCAAGGGGTAGATATGGTGAACCTTTCAAAAGGAGTGGATAGTTGGAATGTTATGATTAGGGTTCGCCTGCTATCACCAAATTCGGACGGAATAATAGTGTTGATGATCATCTAAATTTTGGTGTGAATGATGTAGAAAAGGGATAAATTGATGAGTATTGTTGATTGATGAATGTTTTCTTGAGAGATGATGGCTTGTTGATGGTGTGTTAAAAGTTAAATTGTCATATGATCATCCCCCTTAATTTGCAACCTTGTAGAGGCACAATCTAAACTTATTTTGCTTTCATGGTATTCAACTAGACTTTTGCTGTGCAGTTTCTTGATATGTTTTTACCTTTGTTGGATACTTTTGTTCTTTCCTACTGTATTTTGTGTAATTGAAATTACAAATCCAAAAATTTTAAAACACAAAATTATCATTTCCAAGCACCTACACATATAATTTAAAGCACCTACGCATATAACTTAAAGCACCTACGCTTTATGCTTAACAAAATTTAAACAAATTTGCACGAAATTCTTAAAGCACCAAAAATACAATTGACAAGCACCCACACAGCTAACTTAAAGCACCTACGAACATAAATAGAAGCACCAACGCTCTATAAAATTTAATAAAATAAACAAACTTGCCCAAAATCTTGAAAGCACCAAAAATACCATTTTCAAGCACCCACCCCTTTAACTTAAAAAACATAAACCACATAAATGGAAGCACCTACGCTCAACACGATATGTGTTGTTGGTTGCACACATTATTCAACTGAAACTGTAGGACAAGGAGGAAATTGGGCTACTATGTTTCAACTCAGCATTTTTTCTGCTACGTTTTTCAATTACATAGTGTTGGCTTCATTGTGCATCATTTTTGCACAAAGGTTGTTAATTTGTATTTCTGACTTTGTATTATTTTGTACAAAGTTGTTGACTTGTGTGTTCTAACTTTGTGCATATATTTGCACAAAGGATGTTGATTTGTGTTTTGACATTGCATTATTTTTCACAAAGTTGTTGAATCGTGTTTCTGACTTTGCACATTTATATATTTTTTTTGCAAAAAGGTTGTTGATTCGTGTTTCTAACTCTCATGTAAATTGTAGGCCTACATCAAGGGGTAGAGATGGTGAAGCTTCCAAAGGAGTGGATAATTGGAATGTTATGATCAGGTTTCGCCTACTATCACTAAATTAGGACGGAATAATAGTGCTGATGATCATCTTAATTTGGATGTGAATGATGTAGAAAAGGGAGAAATTGATGAGTATTGTTGATTGTTGAATGATTTCTTGAGATGATGGCTTGTTGAAGCTATGTAAAAAGCTAAATTGTCGTATGATCATCCCCCTTAAAGCACCTATGCTTTATGCTTAACAAAATACAAACAAATTTGCACGAAATTCTTAAAGCACCAAAAATACAATTGACAAGCACCCACACAGTTAATTTAAATCACCTACGAAATAAATAGAAGAACGAACGCTCAATAAAATTTGACAAAATAAAAAAACTTGCCCGGAATTCTGAAACACAAAAAATTCCATTATCAAAAACCCATACCATTAAATTATAGCATCTACCCACATAAATATAAGCACCTACGCTCAATAAAATTTGAAAAGAAAACTTGCCCGAAATTAATAAAGCACCAAAAATACAATTTTCAAGAAACCACACCTTTAACTTAAAAAATCTACCCATATAAATGGAAGCACCTACGCTCAACACGATATGTGTTGTTGGTTACACACATTGCTCAACTGCAACTGTAGGACAAGGAGGAAATTGGTCTGCTATGTTGCAACTCATTGTTTTTCTTTCTACATTTCTCAATTACATACTGTTTACTACATCGCACAAAGGTTGTTGATTTGTGTTTCTGACTTTGTATTATTTTGCACAAAGTTGTTGCCTCGTGTTTCCAACTTTGTGCATACTTTTGCACAAAGATTGTTGATTCGTGTTTTGACATTGCATTATTTTTCACAAAGTTGTTGAATTGTGTTTGTGACTTTGTACATTTATATCATTTTTTTTGCAAAGAGGTTGTAGATTCGTGTTTCCGAATTTGTGCATATTGTAGGCCTACATCAAGGGGTAAAGATGGTGAACCTTCAGAAGGAGTGGATAGTTGGAATGTTATGATCAGGTTTCACCTGCTATCACTAAATTAGGAAGGAATAATAGTGTTAGTGATCATCTTAATTTTGATGTGAATGATGTAGAAAACGGAGAAATTGATGAGTATTGTTGATTTTTGAATGATGTCTTGAGAGATGATGGCTTGTTGAAGCTATGTAAAAAGTTAAATTGTCGTATGATCATCCCCCTTATTTTGCAACCTTGTAGAGAGATGATTTAAACTTATTTTCCTTTCATCGTCTTTAACTAGACTTTTGCAGTGCCGTTTCCTGATATGTTTTTACCTTTGTTGGATACTTTTGTTCATTCCTACTGTATTTTGTGCAATTGCACCTACAAATTAAAATTACAAAACACAAAAAATATCATTTCCAAGCACCTACGCACATAACTTAAAGCACCTCCGCTTTATGCTTTACAAATTTTAAACAAATATGCACGGAATTCTTAAAGCACCAAAAATACAATTGACAAGCACCCACATAGCTAATTTAAAGCACCTTCGAACATAAATAGAAGTACCAACATCCAAAAAAATTTAACAAAATAAACAAACTTGCCCGAAATTCTAAAAGCACCAAAAATACCATTTTCAAGCACCCACACCTTTAAATTATAGCATCTACCCACATAAATAGAAGCACCTACGCTCAATAAAATTTGGAAAAAAAACCTTGTCCGAAATTATTTAAGCATCGAAAATACCACTTTCAAACACCCACACCTTTAACTTAAAAAACTACCCAGATAAATGGAAGACCCTATGCTCAACACGATATGTGTTGTTGGTTGTACACATTGCTCAACTGCAACTGTAGGACAAGAAGGAAATTGGGCGGCTATGTATCAACTCATTGTTTTTCCTGCCACGTTTCTCAATTACATACTGTTTGCTACATTGTGCACCATTTTTGCACAAAGGTTGTTCATTTGTGTTTCTGAATTTTTATTATTTTGCACAAAGTTGTTGCCTCGTATTTCCAACTTTGTGCATTATTTTGCACAAAGGATGTTGATTCGTTTTTTTACATTGCATTATTTTTCACAAAATTGTTGAATGTTTCCAACTTTCTACATTTATATTATTTTTTTGCAAAAAGGTTGTTGATTCGTATTTCCGACTCTGATGTAAATTCTAGGCCTACATGAATGGGTAGAGATGGTGAACCTTCAGAAAGAGTGGATAGTTGGAATGTTATGATCAGGTTTGCCTGCTATCACTAAATTAGGATGGAATAATAGTGTTGGTGATCATCTTAATTTTTATATGAATGATGTAGAAAACGGAGAAATTGATGAGTATTGTTGATTGTTGAATGATGTCTTGAGATACGATGGCTTGTTGAAGCTGTGTAAAAATTTAAATTGTCATATGTTCATCCCCCTTATTTTGCTACCTTATAAAGGGACGATTTGAACTTATTTTGCTTTCTTCGTCTTCAACTAGACTTTTGCAGTGCTGTTTCTTGATATGTTTTTACCTTTGTTGGATACTCTTGTTCTTTCCTACTGTATTTTGTGCAATTTCACCTACAAATCAAAAACTTTCAAAACATAAAAAATATCATTTC
Organism: Rubia tinctorum; assembly: GCA_032355605.1. Classification (NCBI taxonomy): domain Eukaryota; kingdom Viridiplantae; phylum Streptophyta; class Magnoliopsida; order Gentianales; family Rubiaceae; genus Rubia; species Rubia tinctorum. The sequence goes on from JAULKM010136369.1 coordinate 6,545, forward strand.
AAAGCACCTACACACATAACTTAAAGCACCTACACTTTATGCTTAACAAAATTTAAACAAATTTGCACGAAATTCTTAAAGCACCAAAAATACAATTGACAAGCACCCACACAGTTAAGTTAAAATCACATACGAACATAAACAGAAGCACCAACGCTCAATAAAATTTAACAAAATAAACAAACTTGCCCGAAATGATAAAATCACAAAAAATACCATTTCCAAGCACCCACACCTTTAAATTATAGAATCTACCCACACAAATAGAAGCACCTACGCTCAATAAAATTTGAAAAAGGAAACTTTCCCTAAATTCATAAAGCACCAAAAATACCATATTCAAGCACCCACCCCTTTAACTTAAAAAACCTACCAACATAAATGGAAGCACCTACGCTCAACACGATAAGTGTTGTTGGTTGCATACATTGCTCAACAGCAACTGTAGGACAAGGAGGAAATTGTGCTTCTATGTTTCAACTCAGTGTTTTTCCTGCTACGTTTCTCAATTACATAGCGTTTGCTACATTGTGCATCATTTTTGCAAAGGTTGTTAATTTGTGTTTCTGACTTTGTATTATTTTTCACAAAGTGGTTGACTTGTGTTTCCAATTTTCTGCATATTTTTGCACAAAGGTTGTTGATTCGTGTTTTGACATTGCATTATTTTTCACAAAGTTTTTGAATCGTGTTTCTGACTTTGTACATTTATATTATTATTTTTTGCAAAAAGGTTGTTGATTCGTGTTTCCGACTCTGATGTAAATTGTAGGCCAACATCAAGGGTTAGAGATGGTGAACCTTTAGAAGGAGGGGATAGTTTGAATGTTATGATCAGGTTCTGCCTGCTATCACTAAATTAGGACGGAATAATAGTGTTGAGGATCATGTTATTTTGATGTGAATGATGTAGAAAATGGAGAAATTGATGAGTATTATTCATTGTTGAATGATTTCTTTAGAGATGATGGCCTGTTGAAGCTGTGTAAAAAGTTAAATTGTGATATGGTCATCCCCCTTATTTTGCAACCTTGTAGAGGGACGATTTGAACTTATTTTGCTTTCATCGTCTTCAACTAGACTTTTGCAATGCCGTTTCTTGATATGTTTTTTCCTTTGTTGGATACTTTTGTTCTTTCCTACTGTATTTTGTGCAATTGAAACTACAAATCCAAAAATTTCAAAACACAAAAAATATCATTTCCAAGCACCTACACACATAACTTAAAGCAACTACGCTTTATGCTTAACAAAATTGAAACAAATTTCCACGAAATTCTTAAAGCCCTGAAAATACAATTGACAAGCACCCATGAAGCTAACTTAAAGCACCTACAAAGATAAATAGAAGAACCAGCGCTCAATAAAATTTAACAAGATTAACAAACTTGCCCGAAATTCTAAAAGCACCGAAAATACCATTTTCAAGCACCCACATCTTTAAATTATAGCATCTACCCGCATAAATAGAAGCACCTACACTCAATAAAATTTGAAAAAAAAACTTGCCCAAAATTCTTAAAGCACCAAATATACCATTTTAAAGTATCCACCCCTTTAACTTTAAAAATCTACCCACATAAATGGAAGCACCTACGCTCAACACGATATGTGTTGTTGGTTGCACACATTGCTCAACTACAACTGTAGGACAGGGAGGACATTGGGATGCCATGTTTCAACTCAGTGTTTTTCCTGCTACGTTTCTCAATTACATAGTGTTTGCTACATTGTGCATCATTTTTGCACAAAGTATGTTAATTTGTGTTTATGACTTTGTATTATTTTGCACAAAGGTTGTTGATTCGTGTTTTCACATTGTATTATTTTTCACAAAGTTTTTGAATCGTGTTTCTGGCTTTGTACATTTATATTTATTTTTGCAAAAAGGTTGTTGATTCGTGTTTCCGACTTTGATGTAAATTGTAGGCCTACATCAAGGGGTAGAGATGGTGAACCCTCAGAAGGAGTGGATAGTGGGAATGTTACGATCAGGTTTCGCCTGCTCTCACTAAATTAGGACGAAATAATAGTGTTGGTGATCATCTTAATTTTGATGTGAATGATGCTGAAAACGGAGAAATTGATGAGTATTGTTGATTGTTTAATGATGTCTTGAGAGATGGTGGCTTGTTTAAGCTGTGTAAAAAGTTAAATTGTCATTTGATCATCCCCCTTATTTTTCAACCTTGTAGAGGGAAGATTTTAACTTATTTTGCTTTCATCTTCTTCAACTAGACTTTTGCAGTGCCGTTTCTTGATATGTTTTTACCTTTGTTGGATACTTTTTTTTCTTTCCTACTGTATTTTGTACAATTGCAACTACAAATTAGAAAATTTCAAAACACAAGAAATATCATTTCCAAGCACCAACACACATAACCTAAGGCGCCTACACTTTATGCTTAACAAAATTTAAACATTTTTTTACGAAATTCATAAAGCATCGAAAATACAATTGACAAGCACCCACATAGTTAACTTAAATCACCTACAAACATAAGTAGAAGCACCAACGCTCAATAAAATTTAACAAAAAAAATTGCCCGAAATTCTAAAAGCACAAAAAAACCAATTTTCAAGATCCCACGCATTTAAATTATAGCATCTACCCACATAAATAGAAGCACCTACGCTCAATAAAATTTGAAAAAAACTTGCCTGAAATTCTTAAAGCACCAAAAATACAATTTTCAAGTGCCCACACCTTTAACTTAACAAATCTACCCACATAAATTAAAGCACCTACTCTCAATACGATATGTGTTGTTGGTTGCACAAATTACTCAACTGCAATTGTAGGACAAGGAGGAAATTGGGCTGCTATGTTTCAACTCAGTGTTTTTCCTGCTATGTTTTCGATTTACATACTGTTTGCTACATCGTGCATCATTTTTGCACAAAGGTTATTGATTTGTGTTTCTGACTTTGTATTATTTTGCACAAAGTTGTTGCCTTGTGTTTCCAAATTTCTGCATATATTTGTACAAAGGTTGTTGATTCGTGTTTTGACATTGCATTATTTTTCATAAAGTTGTTGAATTGTGTGTCTGACTTTGTAAATTTATATTATTTTTTTGAAAAAAGGTTGTTGATTTGTGTTTCCGACTTTGATGTAAATTGTAGGCCTACATCAAGGGGTAGAGATGGTAAACCTTCACAAGGAGGGGATAGTTGGAATGTTATGATCAAGTTTCGCCTGCTATCACTAAATTAAGACGGAATAATAGTTTTAGTGATCATCTTAATTTTGATTTGAATAATGTAGAAAACGGAGAAATTGCATGGTATTGTTGATTGTTAAATGATGTCTTGAGAGATGATGGCTTGTTGAAGCTGTGTAAAAAGTTAAATTGTCATATGATCATCCCCCTTATTTTTCAACCTTGTAGAGGGACGATTTGAACTTATTTTGCTTTCATCGCCTTCAACTAGACTTATGCAGTGTCGTTTCTTGTTATATTTTTACCTTTGTTGGATACTTTTGTTCTTTCCACTTGTATTTTGTACAATTGCACCTACAAATTAGAAAATTTCAAATCACAAAAAATATCATTTCCATGCACCTACACACATAACTTAAAGCACCTACTCTTTATGCTTAACAAAATTTAAACAAATTTGCACGAAATTCTTAAAAGCACCAAAAATACAATTGACAAGCACCCACACAGCTAGCTTAAAGCATCTACAAACATAAATAGAAGCACCAACGCTCAAAAAAATTTAACAAAATAAACAAACTTGCCCGAAATTCAAAAGGCACACAAAATACCATTGTCAAGTCCCCACACCTTTAAATTATAGCATCTACCCACAAAAATAGAAGCACCTATGCTCAAAAACATTCCCGGAATTCTTTAAGCACAAAAATATTATTTTCAAGCACCCACACCTTCAACTTAAAAAACCTACCCTCATAAATGGAAGCACCTTGGCTCAACACGATATGTGTTGTTCATTTCACACATTGCTCAACTGCAACTGTAGGACCAGGAGGAAATTGGGCTGTTATGTTTAAACTCAGTGTTTTTCATGTTACGTTTCTCAATTACATAATGTTTGCTACATTGTGCATCATTTTTGCACAAAAGTTGTTGATTTGTGTTTTTGACTTTGTGCACAAAGTTGTTGACTCGTGTTTCCAACTTTTTGCATATTTTTGCACAAAGGTTGTTGATTCATGTATAGACTTTGCATTATTTTTTACAAAGTTCTTGAATCGTTTTTCTTACTTTGTACATTTGTATTATTTTTTTGCAAAAAGGTTGTTGATTCGTGTTTCCAACTCTTATGTAAATTGTAGGCCTACATCAAGGGGTAGAGATGGTGAACGTTTCAGAAAGAGTGGATAGTTGGAATGTTATGATTAGGGCTCGCCTACTATCACTAAATTAGGACGGAATAATAGTGTTGATGATCATCTTAATTTTGACGTGAATGATATAGAACAGGGATAAATTGATGAGTATTTTTTATTGTTAAGTGATGTCTTTAGAGATGATAGCTTGTTTAAGCTGTGTAAAAAGTTAAATTGTCATATGATCATCCCCCTTATTTTGCAACCTTGTAGAGGCACGATCTAAACTTATTTTGCTTTGATCGTATTCAACTAGATGTTTGCAGTGCCATTTCTTGATATGTTTTTACCTTTGTTGGATACTTTTGTTCTTTCCTACTGTATTTTGTGCAATTGAAACTACAAATCCAAAAATTTAATTGCACAAAAAATATCATTTCCAAGCACCTACACACATAACTTAAAGCACCTACACTTTATGTAAAAATAAATTCAAACAAATTTACATGAATTTCTTAAAGCACCGAAAATACAATTGACAAGCACCCACGCAGCTAACTTAAAGTACCTACAAATATAAATAGAAGCACCAACGCTCAATAAAATTTAACAAAATAAACAAACTTGCCCGAAATTCTTAAAGCACCAAAAAACAATTTCAAGCACCCACGCCTTTAAATTATTGCATCTACCCGCATAAATAGAAGCACCTACGCTCAATAAAATTTGGAAAAAAATTTCCCGAAATTATTAAAGCACCAAAAATACCATTTTAAAGTACCCACCCTTTTAACTTAAAAACCCTACCCACATTAATGGAAGCACCTACGCTCAACACGACATGTGTTGTTGGTTGCATAAATTGCTCGACTGCAACTGTAAGACAAGGAGGACATTGGGCTGCTATGTTTTAACTCAGTGTTTTTCCTACTACGTTTCTCAATTACATAGTGTTTGCTACATTGTGCATCATTTTTGCACAAAGTATGTTCATTTGTGTTTCTGACTTTGTATTATTTTGCACAAAGATGTTGACTTGTGTTTCCAACTTTGTGCATATTTTTGCACAAAGGTTGTTGATTTGTGTTTTGACATTGCATTATTTTTCACAAAGTTGTTGAGTCATGTTTCTGACTTTGTACATTTATAATTTTTTTTTTGCAAAAAGGTTGTTGATTCGTGTTTCCGACTTTGATTTTAATTGTAGGCCTACATCAAGGGGTAGAGATGGTGAACCTTCAGAAAGAATGGGTAGTTGGAATGTTATGATCAAGTTTCTCCTGCTCTCACTAAATTAGGACATAAAAATAGTGTTGGTGATCATCTTAATTTTGTTGTGAATGATGTAGAAAACGGAGAAATTGATGAGTATTGTTGATTATTGAATGATGTCTTAGAGATGATGTCTTGTTGTAGCTTTGTAAAAAGTTAAATTGTCATATGATCATCCCCCTTATTTTGCAACCTTGTAGAGGGACGATTTAAACTTATTTTCCTTTCATCGTCTTTAACTAGACTTTTGCAGTGCCGTTTCCTGATATGTTTTTATCTTTGTTGGATACGTTTGTTCATTCCTACTGTATTTTGTGCAATTGCACCTACAAATTAAAATTTCAAAACACAAAAAATATCATTTCCAAGTACCTACACACATAACCTAAAGCACCTACACTTTATGCTTAACAAAATTTGAACAAATTTGTACGAAATTTTTAAATCATCGAAAATACAATTGACAAGCACCCACAAAGTTAACTTAAATCACCTACGAACATAAGTAGAAGCACCAACGTTCAATAAAATTTAACAAAATAAAAAAACTTGCCCGAAATTTTAAAAGCACAAAAATTACAATTTTCAAGAACCCACGCATTTAAATTATAGCAACTACCCACATAAACAACCAACAACACATATCGTGTTGAGCGTAGGTGCTTTCATTATAGCAACTACAGTTGCACACATTGCTCAACTGCAACTGTAGGACAAGGAGGAAATTGGGCTGCTATGTTTCAACTCAGTGTTTTTCCTGTTACGTTTCTCAATTACAAACTTTTTGCTTCATTGTGCATCATTTTTGCACAAAGGTTGTTGATTTGTGTTTTTGACTTTGTATTATTTTGCACAAAGTTGTTGACTCATGTTTCCAACTTTGTGCATATTTGTTCACAAAGGTTGTTGATTCGTGTTTTGACATTGCATTATTTTTTACAAAGTTGTTGAATCGTTTTTCTTACTTTGTACATTTATATTTTTTTTTTTGCAAAGAGTTTGTTGATGTTTCCAACTCTGATGTAAATTGTAAGCCTACATCAAGGGGTAGAAATGGCGAACCTTTCAGAATGAGTGGATAGTTGGATTGTTGTGATTAGGATTCGCCTGCTATCACTAAATTAGGACGGAATAATGGTGTTGATGATCATCTTAATTTTGATGTGAATGATGTAGAAAAGGGAGAAATTGATGAGTATTGTCTATTGTTGAATGATGTCTTGAGAGATGATGGCTTGTTGAAGCTGTGTATAATCATCCCCCTTATTTTGCAACCTTGTCGAGGCACAATTTCATCGTATTCAACTAGACTTTTGCAGTGTCGTTTCTTGATATATTTTTACCTTTGTTGGATACTTTTGTTCTTTCCTACTGTATTTTGCTAAATTGAAACTACAAATCCGAAAATTTCAAAACACAAAAAATATCATTTCCAAGCACCTACACACATAACTTACTACACCTACGCTTTATGCTTAACAAAATTTAAACAAATTTGCACGAAATTCTTAAAGCACCAAAAATACAATTGATAAGCACCCACACAGCTATCTTAAAGCACTTACGAACATAAACAGAAGCACCAACGCTCAGTAAAATTTAACAAAATAAACAAACTTGCCTGAAATATGAAAAGCAACAAAAATACAATTTTCAAACACCCACACCATTAAATTATAGCATCTACCCACATAAATAGAAGCACCTATGCTCAAAAAAATTTGAAAAAAAATTGCCCGAAATTCTTAAAGCACCAAAAATAACATTTTCAAGCACCCACCCCTTTTACTTTAAAAAACCTACACCACATAAATGGAAGCACCTACGCTCAACACGATATGTGTTGTTGGTTGCACACATTGCTCAACTGCAACTGTAGGATAATTAGGAAATTGGGCTGCTATGTTTCAACTCAGTGTTTTTCCTGCTACGTTTCTCAATTACATACTGTTTTCTACATCGTGGATCCTTTTTCCACAAAGGTAGTTGATTTGTGTTTTTGACTTTTTATTATTTTGCACAAAGTTGTTCACTCATGTTTCCAATTTGTGCATATTTTTGCACAAAGGTTGTTGATTCGTGTTTTGACATTGCATTATTTTCACAAAGTTGTCGTATCATTTTTCTTACTTTGTACATTCATATTTTTTATTATTTTTTTTCAAAAAGGTTGTTGATTCGTGTTTCCGACTCTAATGTAAATTGTAGGCCTACATCAAGGGGTGGAGATGGTGAACCTTCAGAGGGAGTGGATAGTTGAAATGTTATGATCAGATTTTTCCTATTATAACTAAATTAGGACGGAATAATAGTGTTGGTGATCATCTTAATTTTTATGTGAATGATGTATAAAACGGAGAAATTGATGAGTATTGTTGATTGTTGAATGATGTCTTGAGAGGTGAAGGCTAGTTGAAGCTGTGTAAAAAGTTAAATTGGCATATGATCATCCCCCTTATTTTGCAACCTTGTAGAGGGACGATTTGAACTTATTTTGATTTTATCGTCTTCAACTAGACTTTTGCAGTACCGTTTATAATATGTTTTTACCTTTGTTGGATACTTTTGTTCTTTCCTACTGTATTTTGTGCAATTGCAACTACAAATTAAAATTTTCAAAACACAAAAAATATCTTTTCCAAGCACCTACTCACATAACTTAAAGCACCTACGCTTTATGCTTAACAAAATACAAACAAATTTGCCCGAAATTCTTGAAGCACCAAAAATACAATTGACAAGCACCCACATGGTTAACATAAATCACCTATGAACATAAACAAAAGCACTAACGCGCAATAAAATTTAAAAAAATAAACAAACTTGCCCAAAATTCTAAAACACTAAAAAATACCATTTTCAAGCACTCACACCTTTAAATTATAGCATCTACCCACATAAATAGAAGCACCTATGCTCAATAAATTTTGGAAAAAATAACTTACTTGAAATTCTTTAAGTACCAAAAATACCATTTTCAAGCACCCACAACTTTAACTTAAAAAACCTACCCATATAAATGGAAGCACCTACACTCAACACGATATGTGTTGTGGGTTGCACACATTGATCAACTGCAACTGTAGGACACGGAGGAAATTAGGCTGCTATGTTTCAACTCAGTGTTTTTCCTGCTACGTTTCTCAATTGCACCTACATATCAAAAAAAATCAAAACACAAAAAATATCATTTCCAAGCACCTACACACATAACTTAAAGCACCTACATTTTATGCTTAACAAAATTTAAACAAATTTGCACGAAATTCTTAAACCACCAAAAATACAGTTGACAAGCACCCACATAGTTAACTTAAAAAACCTACGAACATAAATAGAAGCACCCACGCTCAATAAAATTTAACAAAATAAACAAACTTGCCTGAAATTCTAAAGCACCAAAAATACCATTTTCAAGCACTCACACCTTTAAATTATCTCATCTACCCACATAAATAGAAGCACCTATGCTCAATAAAATTTGAAAAAAAACTTGCCCGAAATTCATTAAGAACCAAAAAAGCCATTTTCAAGCACCCACACCTTTAACTTAAAAAACTATTCACATAAATAGAAGCACCTACACTCAACACGATATGTGTTGTTGGTTGCACACATTGCTCAACTGCAACTGTAGGACAACGAGGAAATTGGGCTGCTATGTTTCAACTTAGTGTTTTCCTGCTACGTTTCTCAATTACATACTATTTGCTACATTGTGCATCATTTTTTTGCACAAAGTCGTTGACTCTTGTTTCCAAATTTTTGCATATTTTTGCACAAAGGTCGTTGATTCGTGTTTTGACATTACATTATTTTTCACAAAGTTGTTGAATCATTTTTTTGACTTTGCAAATTTATATTTTTTTTTTGCAAAAAGGTTGTTGATTCGTGTTTCCGACTCTGATGTAAATTGTAGGCCTACATCAAGGGATAGAGATGGTGAACCTTCAGAAGGAGTGGATAGTTGAAATGTTATGATCAGTTTTGCCCGCTATCACTAAATTAGGATGGAATGATAGTGTTGGTGATCATCTTAATTTTGACGTGAATGATGGAGAAAATGGAGAAATTGATGAGTATTGTTGATCGTTGAATGATGTCTTGAGAGATGATGGCTTGTTGAAGGTGTGTAAAAGTTAAATTGTCATATGATCATCCCCCTTATTTTGGAACCTTGTAGAGGGAAGATTTGAACTTATTTTGATTTCATCGTTTTCAACTAGACTTTTTCAGTGTCATTTCTTGATATGTTTTTACCTTTGTTGGATACTTTTGTTCTTTCCTACTGTATTTTGTGCAATTGCACCTACAAATCAGAAAATTTCAAAACACAAAAAATATCATTTCGAAGCACCTACACACATAACTTAAATCACCTACGCTTTATGCTTAACAAAATTTAAACAAATTTCCACGAAATTCTTAAACCACCAAAAATAAAATTGACAAGCACCCACACAGTTAACTTAAAAAACCTACGAACATAAATAGAAGAACCACACTCAATAAAATTTAACAAAATAAACAAATTTCTAAAAGCACCAAAAATACCAATATCAAGAACTCACACCTTTAAATTATAGCATCTACCCTCATAAATAGAAGCACCTATGCTTAATAATAAAAATTAAAAAATTTGCCCAAAAATTTTTAAGCACCAAAAAAATCATTTTCAAGCACCCAAACCTTTAACTTAAAAAATCTACACACATAAATAGAAGCACTTACGCTCAACACGATATGTGTTGTTGGTTGCACACTTTTCTCAACTGCAACTGTAGGACAAGGAGAAAATTGGGCTGCTATGTTTCAACTCGGTGTTTTTCCTGCTACGTTTCTCAATTACATACTTTTTGCTACACTGTGAATCATTTTTGCACAAAGGTGGTTAATTTGTGTTTCTGGCTTTGTATTTTTTTGCACAAAGTTGTTGACTTGTGTTTCCAACTTTGTTCATATTTTTGCACAAAGGTTGTTGATTTGTGTTTTGACATTGTATTATTTTGCACAAAGTTGTTGACTCGTGTTTCCAACTTTGTGCATATTTTTGCACAAAGTTTGTTGATTCGTGTTTTGACATTGCATTATTTTTCACAAAGTTGTTGAATAATTTTTTTTGACTTTGTACATTTATATTATTATTTTTACAAAAAGGTTGTTGATTCGTGTTTCCGACTCTGATGTAGATTGTAGGCCTACATAAGGGGTAGAGATGGTGAACCTTCAGAAGGAGTGGATAGTTGGAATGTTATAATCAGGTTTAGCTTGCTATCAATAAATTAGGACGGAATAATAGTGTGGGTGATCATCTTAATTTTTATGTGAATGGTGTATAAAATGGGGAAATTGATGAGTATTTTTGATTTTTGAATGATGTCTTGAGAGATGATGGCTAGTTGAAGCTGTGTAAAAAAGTTAAATTGTCATATGATCATCCCCCATATTTTTGCAACCTTGTAGAGGGACAATTTGAACTAATTTTTATTTCATCGTCTTCTACTAGACTTTTGCAGTGCCGTTTCTTGATATGTTTTTAACTTTGTTGGATACTTTTGTTCTTTCCTACTGTATTTTGTGCAATTCCACCTACATATCAAAAAATTTCTAAACACCAAAAATATCATTTCCAAGCACCTACACTTTATGCTTAACAAAATTTAAACAAATTTGCACGAAAATCTTAAACCACCGAAAATACAGTTGACAAGGACCCACACAGTTAAATTAAAAAACCTACGAACATAAATAGAAGCACCCACGCTCAATAAAATTTAACAAAATAAATAAACTTGCCTGAAATTCTAAAAGCACCAAAAATACTATTTTCAAACACTCACAACTTTAAATTATACCATCTACCCACATAAATAGAATCACCTATGCTCAATAAAATTTGAAAATTAACTTGCCCGAAATTCATTAAGCACAAAAAAATCATTTTCAAGCACCCACACCTTTAACTTAAAAACCTACCCACATAAATAAAAGCACCTACACTCAACACGATATGTGTCGTTGGTTGCACGCATTGCTCAACTGCAACTGTAGGACAACGAGGAAATTGGGCTGCTATTTTCAACTTAGTGTTTTTCTGCTACGTTTCTTAATTTCATACTGTTTGCTACATTGTGCGTCAGTTTTTGCACATAGTTGTTGACTCTTGTTTCCATCTTTGTGCATATTTTTGCACAAAGGTTGTTGATTAATGTTATGACATTGCATTATTTTTCACAAAGTTATTGAATCGTTTTTTTGACTTTGCAAATTTTTATTTTTATTTGCAAAAAGGTTGTTGATTCGTGTTTCCAACTCTGATGTAAATTGTAGGCCTACATCAAGGGGTAGAGATGGTGAACCTTTAGAAGGAGTGGATAGTTGGAATGTTATGATCATATTTTTCCCGTTATAACTAAATTAAGACGGAACAATAGTGTTGGTGATCATCTTAATTTTTTTGTGAATGATGAATAAAACAGAGAAATTGATGAGTATTGTTGATTGTTGAATGATTTCTTGAGAGATGATGGCTAGTTGAAGCTATCTAAAAAGTTAAATTGTCATATGATGATCCCCCTTATTTTGCAACCTTGTAGAGTGAAAGAATGATTTCCCGTAATGAAGTCTGTATTCCAGACTGAAATAAATAGAGAGTACAAATGAAGTAAACTAGTG
>JAULKM010136378.1:0-18790 GCA_032355605.1 Rubia tinctorum
TCATCCATTAACTTATATATTATAGGAATAGGAAACTTATCTTTAATGATGAGATCATTGAGTTTCCGGCAATCAATACACATCCTCCATGTGTCATCCTTTTTCTTTACTAAAATTACTGGAGATGAGAAGGAACCGGTGCTATCTTGGATGATCTTTCTCTCCTTCATTTCTTTCATTTGCCTTTCGATTTTGTCTTTCTGAGCATGTGTATATTTATAGGGCCTACATTTCAATGGTTCTGCACCATATTTCAGATAGATATGATGATCAATGGACCTTTTAGGTGGTAAACAAGTAGGAACTTCAAAGACATCAACATAGTTTTACAGGACCAGATTGAATTTTTCTGATTCCTCATTTTCTCCAATATCATCCGGCTCAGTTTGTTGTATTTCGTCCCTTTCCATACTTCCTTTTACTTTGTTGCACTCGAATCTTTTTCCCTCCTGCTCTTGCATTTCCCAATAGAGTAGTCTTATCTTCTTAAAGTCACTCAATTGTCTAGCTTCACAGCCTCTAATAAACTTCATAATCACTTCCTCGTCACTTCCCTTTAGTGTCCACACTCTCCCTTTAGTGCAAAATGAAATACTCTTCTCAGCAAAATCAAATGTAAGAGGACTAAATAGCCTCATCCAATCAACCCTGAGTATCATATCCAATTCTCCCAAGGGCATCTCCCTTAAATCATAACAGAATTTGTGGCCTTGCATCTTCCACAACACTTTGGGGGAAAACGTGGTTCCTCTTACCATGGTTCCATTAGCTATTGTAACTGTAAAAGGTCTAGTGGGTACCTGCTTTAAGCATACTTCATTCACAATATCGGGATCAATGAAGGAATCGTTACTACCCGTATCTAAGAGCACACTGATCTGCTTTCCCTCTAACCATCTATAAATGGTTATAAATCTTGCCTCTATTTCCCAATAATCTCAAGTTCAACAGTTCAGGTTCTTCCGTTACCATTGTTTTCAAATTTAACAACTCAGGTGCATCATTCACTAAATCTTCTTCATTTTCCATTTCTACAACCAATACCTCATCAGATTCACTATCCTCCTTAGTGTTTATGAAACTAATATGCCAGTACCTGCACTTATGTCCTGGAACAAATATTTCTTCGCATTTAAAACACAATTGATTATCTCGCCGATATTGTACCTCTAGTGGTGGTAGTCTCCTAAACCCCTCATTTTCAATCCTCTTATCCCCCTTTTCACTATCCCTGTGTCATTATTCTTTCCAGTTCCCTTTTCCTCCCTCCTAGGCAGTTGATTACTGGTAACACCCATTCCACTAAACAATTCAGGCCTCTTATTTACAAATTCCAGATTCTGCTCCTGTAAAATATCGTTAATTCCATAGTTTCTTGTAATGAAGCAGGTTTAGCATTCTAATCATAGGCTTTATTTCCTCTTTAAGTCCGCTAACAAAGCTCGAAATGAAATATTGCTCATACAGATAGGGATCCTTACTCGGCGTCAATGATCTCAGTTCTTCGAATTGTTCTTGGTAGCTCCTTACGTTGCTCCTTTGGTAAATTTTATTGAACTCCTCTACAAGATCCTTATAACCCAACTCTGAAAATCTCCTCATTACGGCTTCTTAAAATTTTGTCCAGCTCCAAAACTGCTTAGTCCTCCGGATACTTTGAAACCATACCTCAGCTCTTCCATCAAGATAGATTTCTATAGCCTCCACTTTCTGTTGATCATCAATATGGAAATAGTGAAAAAAATCTCTCATATCACCTAGTTCACTCCTTTGGTTTATCACCTGAAAACATACTCAATTCAATCTTCGATTGGCCAATTATTGTACTCCTACCTATCTTTCCCCTCAAGTCTCTTGTTCCTTCATTATTGGCTCCATTGACTTGATTTCTCCGATGAGATTCGACTTCTTCTCTCAGCATCAGTTTGGGGGAACGGTTCTGCTTTCCTGATGAAGATCTCTTGATCTCCATTACTATAGCCTTCTTCTTCGCATCTCCTTGCACCACTAATTTGGACATAAACTCCTTCATTAGCTCCGCTTCAATCTCCTGCGATCGCTTGATTTGTTCCAACTGAATCTCCAGCTTAACATCTATGAGTTAGACTACTTTCTCCTCGATCTCCAAACTCAACAATTTGTACTTATCTTCTATGGACTCATATACCTGCACGTGATTCTGATGGAGTTGTTTTTTGACTTTCTAAGTTATGTCGTTGATCCGAGCTTCCAGAGCCTTCATCTTTACACTCTCTGCCATAGCTTATTTTTCCGCCGAGGATATGATGGCTCTGATACCACTTGTCGGGAGCTGAGCTTTATTGATGAATTTTAATGGAATTTAACAACGAATTACTGCGGAAATTAGATGTAAAAGTAGACGAATGAGCATAAACGAAAAGGGGAAGATTGATTAGAGTTCAGAAAGTAACAAACAAGAAGGACAAGGGAAACAAATATTGGGGAAAAGAAGAGTTCTAAGAATTACATTCAGCTAATCAATATCCCTCACCTCCGTTCTTCTTCTTCTTCTAACTGCCTGAGCATCGTAACCTCCTGAACGGAATAACCAACTTGGAGAAAACAGAAGTATTGCAAAATGAAGAATGTCGTTGTGTTGCAGAAGCTTCCATTCCATTTAAAACCAATTCCTTATTTACCCTTCTCTTAATGGGCTGCATATAACATCCATTGACCAGGGCTGGCCTGAACCCAGTACGGGCTATGCGGCCGCACTGGGCCCAAAGTTGGGAAGGCCCCAAAATTTATAAAGTTCATTCAGTATTATATATAACTAGATGGAGAACCGGGGAAGGAGAACCGGAAGAAGAGAACCCCGCCATCGCCGGCGGCCAATGCCAGCGCCCGCCACCTACCGTCGCAGCCCATATTTTCGCCTTCGCCCAGACTTCCGGCGCCAGCCACCTCCGGCCACCGCTGCTCGGCCAACTTCCACCACCACCTTCTTAAACTTCATCATTAAATATCATTTTTAATTGTGATTGGTTAACACTAAATACAATTAATATTTAATAATTATTCAATTTCATTATTGATTTAGAAATATCCAAAATACATAAGGTATTTATTTAGTACAAAATACATAAGGTATTTATTTAGTACAAAATACAGAGCATGATTAAGTAAAATTCAGGGTGTGATATAACAATCCATTTTTTTATTAGGATGATGCACTTACAGAATAGACATACACTAACGCAGGTTTCCGTCATTGGCCTTTCTTTTAGATAGTAACTTTTTCTGTATCCACTTTCTGGGTCTATAGAGGATGTGAGAATATTATTTATTTATTTTTTCTAAAAATAAGCCCATATTTCTTTTTTCCCTTTTTAAAGTATATACATTTTCACTCCTTAATTTTGGGCCCCAAGTTGCAAGTAACGAAGGTCCAATTTCGTTCCTTCTTTTATGTGGGCATATAAACATTCTTTCTTCACTTACACTTATTTCATTTACTTACACTTATCTTTTCATTATTTATTTATTTTATTTAATATCTAAATAAATAAATATATGTTATGTTAATTACTTTTATAAAAAAATTTACAAAACAAATTTTTATCACATAGTCTTATTTTAGACCGACTAACAGTTAGATGAGCTTATTTTATAATTGATGTAACTAATGAGGTTAGTTGATATACATTTTTATTTATTACAACAATATTTTTATAAATTTGAATTTTTTTAAAATTTATTGCAAAGTATAAATAATTATACTTTACCCTAAAATTTATTGAACGAAGTTTTTTATAATTGATATAATCATTAGTCGGTCTAACAAGAGACTTTCTCCATTTTTACAAATATTCCTTAAATAATAATCCTATTTTAATAATTTAATCAAAATAATAATCCTATTTTAATAATTTAATCAAAATAATAATCCTATTTATTTACTAATGAATAAATTATTTGTAGCAATTTTTTTATCGAATTCAATTCGTTCGAAAAATTGGTGTATGCTCTCATCATAGAATATACAATCTTTCCGTCTCAATGTAAACTGCCCACATTTTAACCAACTTTTTCATTCCACACTGAGGCAAAATGAGTCTATATATTGAAAGTGTTCTAAATAATTTTAAATACAAAAAAAATTCAAAATAAAAGTTTGTATATTAGAAAAGGGCCCAAATTTTTTATTTTTGCCCAGGGTCTCAAATGAGTTTGGACCGACCCTCCCATTAACGTACTATTTCAGCATTCATCTTACAAGGCTAAGTATTAAAAAATGATTTTTTTCTTAATTTATGAAATAATACTATTTTTATGTTAAACACTTATTTAAAATACACATATTATATATTATAAGTTAAACATGTAATAAGACATATTTGAATGTGAAAATATACTAATTTTTAAATTAAAATTAAAATATTTATATTTAAAAAATTACGGTATATATACAGGTACAGTTTAGACGATCACAATCAAGTTCATTCAACTGGGCTAATCAATTGAATGACTCCTCCCATTCTTGTCCCGTCATAGAAGAATCCTAAATTGAATGTTTGGAGCCTAAAAATCCCGCTTCAGAAACAGGCAGAGATAGTAGCCAAGTAAGATCGTTAGCATATTACCTTCGCAGAAAATAATGAGAACAATGTATGATTGTATTCATAATACGAGGTACATTATATAGAGGATATAAAAGAGCTATACAGAAAAGGAAAAAGAAATATAATCTAATTAAAATTAAAAGTAATATTTGTATTTCTTAATACTCCTCCTCAAGTTGGAGCATGAGGATCAGAAAAGCCAAACTTGCCAAGTAGTGAATGAAAATGATTCTGTGTGAGTGCGGATATGATAAGTAATGATAGTACCAAACTGCACAAGATCACGTACGAAATGACAATCAACCTCTATATGCTTCGTACGTTCATGTAACACTGGATTTGCCACAATATGAAGAACATATTGACTTTCACAAAACAGTTGCATAGGAGCAGAATGCATAACACCTAAGTCCCGAAGTAAAGACTTAAGCCACAACGACTTTCAACAAGTAATAACCATGGCATGATACTATGTTTCAGAAGAAGAATGAGAAATCGTAGGTTGCTTCTTGGTCTTCCATGAAACCGGAGAATCACTGATCATCATAAAGTACCCAGAAAGAGAACGTCGTGTAATAGGGCATGCAACCCAATCAGAATCACAATAAGCAGTCAACTGTAAAGCACTACGTGAAGGGAGAAATAAACCTTGACCAAGATGACTCTTCAAATAGTGAATAACTCGAATCGCAGCTTGTCATTAAGGGACACAGGGATACTTCATAAACTGAGCAAGCGTATGATCTGAATAGCTAAGCTCAGGACGAGTAGTGGTAAATTAAATGAGGTGACCAACCAGGCGCTGATACTGCTCAGGATCATCATAAAGGGGACCTTAAACTCGCGCAAGATCATGTTGTTGCTCCATATGAAAATTAGTTAGTTTAGAAGTTGGTAAACCTGTATCAGATAAAATGTCCAGTGCATATTTCCATTATGAAAGAAACATCCCATCCGGTCTTCTAGAAATCTCTATACCCAAGACATACTTAAGTGTACCAAGATCTTTCATGTGAAAACAAGAGTTCGAGTATTTCTTGAATTCAGAAATGAGCGACGAAGAACTACCAGCAATAACCAAATCATCCATATAGACAAGCACATGCACATAAACTGAGCCACGAGAGAAAACAAAATGAGAGTAATCTGATTTACTCTGAACAAATCCAAATGTGCATAAAGCCTGAGCCAATTTAGCAAACCAAATGTGAGGAGCTTGCTGAAGAGCGTAAAGAGATTTCTGAAAAGCAGAATACTTGTCCAGGTGGCGCAGGTTATCCGTGGGGAGGGCGCATAAATACCTCTTCATGCAGATCACCATGTCGAAAAGCATTGTGCACATCCATTTTATGAAGTTCCCAACCACAAATGACTGCAACAGATAAAAATAGGCGAACCGAACTTATCATGGCAATGGGAGCAAATGTCTCAGTATAGTCACTTCCTTCAATTTGACGATTTCCAAGAACCACCAAACGAGATTTTTGACGTTCAATGATACCATTAGACTTGAACTTGGTACGATAAACCCATTTGCATCCAATCACAGTCTTATCCAGAGGTAGAGAAGCCAGGGACCGTGTATTATTGCGCTCAAGAGAATTAATCTAATCACCCATAGCATCAATGCAATGAGCATGCTTCGATGCCTCAGAGTAAGTGGTGAGATTTGCACTAGAAGTTACTGCACCTAAAAATCTAGAATGTGTACTAGAATTTATCGCAATTTACAAAATCTGTTAAATGATAGAGGACATATGAGGATAGTGATGACACAGGTGTGATTGGAGCAGGGGGGTCGGCATCAGTAACAGATCAAACATAATCTTCCAGATAAGTAGGAGATCGACGACCGCAAACACTCTGTCAGGGAGGGGGCAGCTCAGCCGCAGGAAGTGGTGCTGGAGACAAAATCATTGGCGAGACAGGCGACGGAGCAAGCACGATAATTGTTCGAGAGGAAACATCATGCAGATGAGACGCCGCATCAGGTGGTGGCGCTAGCGAAGGTGGCACATCGGTCAGTGAAGCATCGGTCAGCGGCTTGTCGATCAATGGTGTATCAGTCAATGATGCATCGGTCAACGGTGCATCGGTCAACGGGTGCGTCGATAAATGGCGCGTCGATCAATGGTGCGTCGGTCAATGACACGTTGGTCAATGGCGCATTGGTCAAGGACATATTGGTCAGAGGATCGGCCGGTGGTGATGGCTGCAGAGCAAGTCGGAGATCTGAGTTGGCGGCCATATCAGGCAGCAAGTAAGCCAGCGGCGGTTGAACGTCCGACATTAGCAGTGGTGGTGCCACTGGTAATCATTGATTGAGCCGAGGGCGGAGAGTCAGATGACACAGTATACAGAAACTGGTCTTCATAAAAATCAGCATCCCGACTCTTGAAGAATGTGCGAGATTCTAAATTATAAAAGTGATAGCCTTTCTTTCTTGTGGGATACCCAAGAAAAGACATCGGTGGCTTCTTGGAGCAAACTTGTCACCAAATATGAGAATGTAGGAAGCAAAACACAAGCATCCAAATACTTGCAGAAGCTTGTAATTTGGAGTGCGTCCATAGAGTAACCCAAATGGTGAGTGTCCTTTGAGTTGCTTTGTCAGGGTCTGGTTAATCAAATATGCAGCTGTAAGAACACATTCTCCCCAGAAGTCAATCGACAGATTAGCCTAAAAGTGCAAAGCACAAGCCACATTTAACAAATGACGATGTTTGCACTCAACACGACCATTCTGCTGTGGTGTATCGACCATAGATGTCTCAAAAATAATTTGAGATTCAGTAAAGTATGATCTCAAAGGCAGAAATTATGTACCATTATCACCACGGACACGACAAACGGAGTGTTCAAATTGATTCTTGATCAAGGCACAAAATTCAATAAATCTAGAAGCTACATCTGACTTAGCCACTAATAAATAAACCCAAACACCTCGGGAATAATCATCAACTTAGTTAAAAAATAAAATACACCACCAGAAGATGGTGTTATATAAGAATGTCAAACATCACAATGTATTAATTCAAATAATGAACTAGCATTTGAAGAACTCAAAGAGAAACTATGTATAGTATGTTTTGCTCTATGACACACGGAGCAAGGAACAAAGATATTATTTGTGCTAAAATCAAGAGTAGAAACAAAAGACAACACCGTAGAGGAAGAATGTCCAAGAAGCTGATGCCATAAATTGGATGACGAAACTAAAGCAACTGTCGGAATAGACGGGAGGATATGAGGACGAACACGCGTATCCAGCATACGGAGCCAATAAACCCCCCTTGTTGTTCTTCACCCATGCCAATCACAGTCCTCATACTGATTTTCAATAAAATGCAATAATTTTCAGTCAATAAAACTAGACATTTTACGGAAAATAACAATATATAGCATGATAATAAATGACATCATAAAGTAGGTATGTAAAACACATGGGTAAGAGTAACATCTTCAAAACGAACAGAACCATATTCTGTAGCAGATGACATAAATTCATCAGGCAATAGAACATTCACAAAATCAATGGCACCAATATCAGTAAGAGAACCCTTGTCACTAGATATGTGATATGAGGCTTCCGAATCAAGAATCCAAGGTAAAGTAATCTTATCTGACCCATGGTCAGATACAAAATTAAACTGATTAACTAAATGCAGGGTCGTACTTCGTTGGTCGTTAGACAGAATATGACCAAAATCAGACCGGGTAGAGGCACTGGATGATGTTGCCGCAGCATAGCCTAGCAGCGACACTGCAGCACCAACGAATGGCGGCTGATGAGGCACCATTTTTTGCGTTGTTTGCTCTGTCCTCATCTCTCTAAACCATTATAGATAACCTGTGAGCTTGAAACAGTAAGATTTTTCATGACCCTTGCGATGAAAATGCGTACAAATGAGATTCTTGCGATCAGCTAAAATGAGAACTCCAGGCGAAGAACACGAAGGTGGTGCACATCGTGCATCATATGCCATAGAGTCGGTTGAAGACTCGCGAGATTGAATAACGGCTTTGTGATTCTCCTCCTGAGCAGTAAGAGCATATACATGCATGACATGTGGCAGTGGATCTAGAGTCATGATGTTGGATCGCAAAGTGTGATAGCTTTCATCTAAACTGAGGAGAAATTGATAGATCATCTCTTTCTCACGATCTTGAAAGGTAGAATCAGCATGGTTGCATGTGCACAATGGTTTTCAAGATTCACAGGAGCAAACATGAGGAGGCTGAAGAGAGTTGTAGTCATCATACAACTTCTTGAGTTTGCCAAAATAAATGGCAATAGTCTGGCCATTCTTCCGACAGTTCTGTATATCATCATACATCTGCAGAATTTTTGGAACATTACCAAGAGGGAATCGTCCTTTAAGATCATCTCACAATTCCTTAACTGTGGAAAAATAACTGGTAGAAGAACACAATGGTGGATTTGCAGTCTGTAAGATCCTACAAACAAGAGTAGCATTAACTCCAAGCCAATCATCTACATCGGGTTGACCATTTAGGAGTTTGGTAATAGTTTCATTAATAAAATAAATCATTTTCTTAGCAAGCATAGCACTACAAATCGCAGTAGTCCATTCAAGGTAGTCTTTTTCACCCTTCAACACGACGGGATAGATGACCAAATCGGGACCGTCAGAAAAACCAAGGTAGTAACGAGAGTTCACAGATAGACTAGCAGATACAGACAACGTAGTGTCAGATTGCAATTGCAACTGTTTGAGTAAACCTGCAATAACATCGGTGGAATTGAGATTTTTTAGCTTATTGGCCTCAACTTCGGCAGCGATGCGAGTGAACATTCGGAGCAGCAGTACGTGTGACCAAATAACGGCACGTGCGGGCAAAAAAATTAGCGGACGGATCGGCGACAGTGACAACTGGTGAATGGTAACGGCGGTCGAAGATCTGCAACGGACGACGAGCAACGAACAATGACGACAGACGTCGGAGGCGGCCGAAGCTCGAAAAGCTGCAGCGGAATTTTATTTGGGGTTTCAGAATTTTAGGCTCTGATACCATGTAGAAAATAATGAGAATAGTGTGTGATTGTATTCATAATTCGGGTTACATTATATAGAGATACAAAAGACCTATACATAAAAGGAAAATGAAATATAATATAATTACGATTACAAGTAATATTTAGGGAAAAGTGTAAAAATAACCCTATTAAATTGTGAAAGTGCAGAAATAACCTATAAAATTTGAAAGTGCAAATCTAACTCTATGTTTTGGAGAAATGTGCAGATTTACCCAAAATTCACTATTCTGGCATCGACTAAAGGAATTTAGGCGTAGACCTAACATAAAAAGATAAAAATATCCATGGGTTTAAAACTAAAAATTTAATGATCATTATATCCCAAGGCTTTGCCGTCGGTCAATGGTGGTCAACGGTGATCAACGATGGTCAACGTCAGTCAATGGTGGTCAACGCCGGTAGCCGTCGGTCACCGGCGGCGGCTAATGATTGCCGGGTTAGATCAGTACTTTTATTAATAAAACATGGTTATATCAGCACTTTAGTAATAAATATAAGGTTAAATTTGCACTTCTTTAAAAATGATAGAGTCAGATTAGTACTATCATAAAAAATATTATTTTTTGAGGATGGCCAACTCTTTCTAAATATGCTTTCATTACAACTTCATAATTTATTTATTTTTTGAAAAATAAGGTATATTTCATTAATTATCGGTAAAGTACAACTTCATAATCTAATGTATGATAAATATATTTATAATTTGTATGTTAAATTCTAATTAATTTCCAATACTCTCTCTATCCCAAATAAATTAGCACATTTTGACATTTGGAAGTCAACTTAATCAATTTTCAACTACTTTAATTTCTTTATTAATGTGTGTAAATAAATCTGAAAAATAATAATTTAAAAATATACGTGATGATGAATCCAACAACATTTGACATGATAATAGTCTTGCATATATAATAACATAATTTAATGATCGAATTTGACTTAGTTTGTCTTCCAAAAGTCAAAATATGCCAATTTATCTTGCACGGAGAGAGTATACAAATCCAGTCTTTATAATGAAAAGTTGACTCTATCTGTAGCAGTATTCGAGTAGCAATAGGGTCGATTTATAATTACAAATTTATCGCATTTTGTAAGGAAATTATTTACCAAAATTTATGAATTTCTTTCGGAAAGTATTTACCAAAGTTCCTTACTTCCTATAAAAGGCATACAAATTATAAGTATATTTATGATACATTAAATTATGAAGTTGTAATGAATTCATATTTATAAGAAATGGGCTTTCCTTAAAAGATTTTTTATGATAGTGCTGATATAACACTATCATTTTTAAATAAGTGCAAATTTAACCCTGAATTGTTTTTACTAAAATACTGATCTAACCATATCTTATTAATAAAAATACTGATTAACCAGGTCACCATCAACCGGTGGCGGTCCGACGACGGCGACCGGCGTTGACCATTGTTGAATGGCGTTGACCGCAGTTGACTGATGTTGACCACATTTGACCGACATTGACCTGCGGCGTTGACCGGCAGAAGAGTTTGAGCACTTTTTAAGAAGGGTAATGTCATCTTTTCATATTTTTTATTTTTTTTCTCAAAGGGGTATAATGGTTATTTTAAAGATTTCTGGCCAGAATTTGGTTTCCAAGTTTAATTTGCACTTTTGACCAAAATATAGGGTTAATTTTACACTTTCATATTTTACAAGGTCATTTATTCACTTTCGATCAAAATATAGGGTTAAAAATGCACTTTTCTCTATAATCATTTGCGCATAAAATATTTTTAAAATTAACTTTTATTATATAAAAAATAAATAATTTATTTATCCTGTAAAACATGATATGATTTATCTTAGTCAAATTAAAATTTATAATGAATTATTATTATTCCAACGGTGACAAAATAATAATAATAAGTGGAATTCTTCAATTAAATTCTTATTGTAAATAATCATAATTTATTCATGAATGACGAAATTACTTTCAAGAAACGATTATTAAATCAAACATTATTCACATCGATGACCTTTTAATTTGATGAAATTACATTAATAAATTAAAATAAAATCAATTAATTAAACCACATCAATCATATTCAATCATTTTAATCGTAGAATCACATTATTCACAAGAAAAATTGATTAAATTATAATAATCAGTTAAATCACATTATACATACTCTTCCTGTTTTTCTATTTATGGCACCATAAATTTAGTTGCTTGGATTTAGACGAAGAAAATGAATGGATGAAATTGAATATAGAAAGTAAAAACGTAAAATGAGTGGATGAAATTGAAAGTATCTTGCCAAAAATGAAAAGAATACCAAATAAAATAAAACATCCATTTATATTAAGTGTTCCATAAATAACAAAACAGAGGGAGTATCTAATTGTATTGAATCATATTTATGGTATTAAATCATATTAATCAGAATAATGTATAAAATTCGATTTAATCTTAATATATTAGAGTCCGTCTCTTGAAAGACGGTCTTTTCATAAGTCATGAAAAAATCAAGGTTTAAAGCGTAAATTAGAAGATATGAAGATAAAACTTTTGGGTTGTATGAACCGGGTTATAAAATTTATACCTACTACACGTTGCATAATAAAACTTTAATATTTCAACAAAGACTTTTATCTTTTATTATTATAATTAAACTATGTCTTTCCATAAGTTTATGGAAAAACAGTCTTTCCCAAAATTTTGCCTTGATATTGATCACATCAATAACATATAAATTTGAATAAATGGTATTGATAAATTAAAGAGTCCGTCTCTTGATGGACGGTCTTTCCCTAAGTCATGGAAATACCAATGTTTAAAGTGTAAATTAGAAGAAATGAAGATAAAATTTTTGAGTTGCATAAACCGGGTTATAAAATTTATAACTACTACACGTTCCATAATAAAATTTTAATATTGCCTTTAAGACATTTTATCTGTTATTATTCTAATTAAACCATTTCTTTACATAAAACTATGGAAAGAACGTATTTTCCAAGATTTTGCCTAAATTAAATCAAGTAGGGTCATAATCATATTAAATCACTTTAATCATATTTTATTTTATTATTTTATTATTAATAAATTAAATCTACAATAATATATAAAACCTAATTAATCATATTAATTGACTAAAGTAACACTCCTCTATCTTTTAATTAAGGGCATTTTAGTCATTTCACTATTTTGTCATTGTCGAAAATAAGAGGAACAACGCCGAAAATAGAAAATTTGGGTATATCAGCACAATTTTTTAAAAAAAGTTATGGTTATATTGAGACATACTCCCTCCGTTTCACTGGAATTGACATGGTAGACTTAGGTGCTTGGATTTAGGTGAATGAAATGTGTGAATGAAATTGAATTTAGAAAGGGAAAAGTAGAATGAGTGGATGAAATTGAAGGAATCTTGCCATAAAAGGAAAGTGTGCCAAATTCACAAAAACAACCAAAAAAGGAAAGTGTGCCACTTCCAATAATGAAACGGAGGGAGTATTTATTTTTGAAGTCATAAAAAAATTCACATTTTTCCTCCTCTTTCCTCCTACTTGTTTTCTCCTCTAATTTCATCCTTCCTCTTATTTTATTCTCTGGCTGTCTTTATTAAAGCCAGAGTCATATTTGATAGTTTCATTTATATGCAAAGAGATGATAAAATTGTCAAGACATCCTAATTGTTTTGACGAGGGACACATAAAGATTCACAAGCGCATACCCAAATAACAAATAGAGTTCGCGAATAAATTCTTGAATCCACTATGAAAGAAGATACAATCTCTGAAATATTAATGATTGAAAGATAAATATTTTCGACCTATAATAAGTCTTTAAATACTGTAAATGAATCCTAAATCGAATATAAAGAAATCTTGAAACATAAATAAAATGAAAATTTTAAAGAGTGATAATTCACCATATTTAGTGCGTCTGTCGTATATGCAATATATAGAGTACAATAGATAATATATACGGTGAACCTAGACTAATCTATATATGTACAAATTAATCAAAATCAATTATAAGATCAATAAATATTGATACTGTAACCCCCAAGCTAAGCGTAGGTTTACAATATACGCAAAGATTGGAACAAAACATAGTCAATAAAGTACAAGACACATCCTTAGTGAAAATATAAGCAACCTGAATAGAAGAAGAAACACGACTCAGTTGAAACTTGCCAGAAGTAACCAATTCACAGACAAAATGATAGTCGATGTCAATATGTTTGGCCCGCGTGGATCAGCGGGTCTTGAGACAATGGAACAAATCAGCATCCGAATAACCCAAAATGGAAAGAGCACCTAAAGATGGCCAAAAAGAAAGACCATAGTTAAGCGTACCATACGCATAACAAAGAATGCGAGTGATGTCCAAATAGTGAAAATGATACGAGTTAGTATTATTTTGATGTAATTAATTTCTAGTGAAAAAGATATGAATTGTTGGACATTATCAAATTGACCAATAGAACGGACGCTTTTCCAAGTTCGGAAAACGGCTTGGCCTTTCACTTTACATGTCAGACGGTATTATGAGTTCGGAAACCCTTAGGTTCCATTTTACCATAAGTGATGATAGACTTTCCTAACTCGGGAAAGTGTATTTCCGAGCTCGTTCATCATTTTCGGACCTTCGTTGGAATTGACGAACGAACATTAAATCCCAATTTAATTCTTTTTCCAGTTTGGAATAGCTTCGTGTTTTATTATTGAAGGGCCGATCAATCATTTGCGAACTCGGAAACCCTTTCTACTATAAAGAATGGTGAACGACATTTCATAAGTGGTTTCATAAGACTGGGGAAGCTTCCGAGGCTATCAAAAGGCCACGGATTGAGGAAGGTTAGTGACATTTGATTTAGAAGACATTTTGTTCAAATACTTTCATTCTTTTACTTATAATAATTGTTCGACTCTCAATTTGTAGTTACCAGAAAAGCTTATATGAGAGGTTTCAAGGATTGCTACAATTTTGCACGGTGATGGCAAAGATCAAATTCATGAAAAAATCATGAAGAGCTTATGAGCGACACCTCGCGTCAACCTGCCGCCCACAAATTGATCGATCGACTTCGACGACCGACAATGTAGATGATGGAGGATGAATATTTATGAACAAGTGAATTTTTTGACGATTTTATTTGGATCTATTTTCTACTACAATTTTAGTATCGTGTTTTGACTAACCTTATTATATTATTTCGAATTGTTATTAATAATTTTAATTTAATTTCTATTTTTTTAGTGATCATTGAAAGTAGTGATGAAAAGTTATGTTGAGTTGATTAACACAATTATCATTTCCAGGGGATGATAAAATGTACAAATAAGACTAATCAAAACTACCAAATGCGACAAATGACATAACCAACCTTGAGGTGGAACCACATATGTAATGACAAAAGTACTCCTAGGGCTATTCTTCTTCATTATCTCTATAACTACCGCCACCACCTCTGCCGCCGCCGCAGCGGCGGCGACCGGAATATGGAAATTAACAAACAGTTTTAATAATACCACAGCCGGAAATTAACAATCTGCAACATAACAAAATAAACCGTAGAGAACAAAGACAAATAAAAACAAATATGTATCTTATTGGCAACATTTTGTAGGCGGCGGCGGCGAGAGAACCTCCACTACCTCACCACCTCACAGCCTCCAGTACCACCTCCGCCTATCATCGCCGCTGCCTCAACTAGCCTTGCCGCCCACCACCGTCGCCATCCCTAAAAATAATAGGGACAACCATTTATAAGATGTGAAAACTAAGCAGAAACTAATGTTTCTAAGTATAGCCAAAACAAAAGGTCCATTAAAACCATATTTTAAGAGCGGGGAGTGCAACGTAGGCCAAGAAACCCTGTCAAGTGCTTTGGTCATGTCAAGTTTCACAATCATGTTGAGAATCTGATTTCTCTTATCTAGCATTCTTATTAGTTCTTCATAATAAGAACGTTATTTGAGATTTCCCTGCCTTGAATAAAGGTAGATTGTTCATGAGATATGCATTTATCAATGACAACCTTTAGTCTCTCTGAGATAATCATAGAGAAAACTTTGTTAGAGAAGTTAGACAAACTAATTGGTCTATAATTTGATAAACCTATTAGGGTTTGGGCCTTTGGAATCAGAGTAATGAGAGTGCTAGTCATGTGTTTAGGGATTGAGTGGCTCTTCATAAACTGTATCACAACTACATGTAGATCAGTTTTGATATGTCCCAGCATGACCTGTAAAAAGTGCCATTAAAGTCATCTAGGCCTGCTACACTGTGTTTAAATAAGTTAAATACAACAACTCTGACCTCCTCTAGATCTACTTGCCTCATCAGATCGTTATTATCATCTTGCGTTATGACTGTGGGGATCTAAGTGAGGAAATGCATTAAATCTGAACCTGATGGATCTATATTTGTGTCAGTAAGGAGTTCTGAGTAAAATTTAACACATGCTTCTCCTATAGTATCCTGATCAGTGAGCCACTGGTTGTCTTGTGTCTTAATATTACTGATTCCAAGTCTAGCATGTTTGTCTCTAACACTATTTTGAAAGAATTTAGTGTTTAGATCTCCATTTCTAAGCTAAGTATTTCTAGATTTCTGTTTCCAGAACTTTTGTTCTTGTTCAAGAACTAGGGTCAGTTTGGCATATGATTCAGTTAGGAGTTAGGATATGAGTTATTGGGGTTTAGGTCATTTCTTTCTTCCAATTCTGAGATTTTGTTTTCCAGACTCTTGATATTCTTGAAAACATCCCCAAATACCTCTTTATTCCATACCTGAAGGTGTTTTTTTTGTCTGATCAATTTTAGAGTAAAACCTATCATGCCAGCTTGTGAAATAGGCATATTCCATCTAGAGTTCACTACTTCCAAGAATTGAGGATTTAACAGCCACATATTCTGGAATTTGAAAGCTCTAGGGTATGTTTTTTGTGGGGTCCTGACTTCTAGCAGCATAGGAGAGTGGTTAGACGGATGTCTAGCTAGAATTTGTACTAAGGATGAGGTAAAACTTTCAAGCCATTCTAAATTGATTTTGTATTATCGGATTGATTTTTCCATTTTTGTATAGGGATGACAATTGGAAGGGTTTTGGTGGAGGTCAGCCCCGCGTCCTCCCCGCATTCGCCCCAATGGGGTGGGTATGGGTGTAATTTTCATGGGATAGGGCGGGAATGAATATGGAAAATGATACCCGCCATGGGTAGTGGGTCAGACATGTATATTAGTTCATACTCACCCCACTATACCCCGCAATGTACACACTAATTTATTATATAATAAACTATTATTTATCCAACATGTTTTACTTATAATATTTTCATGTAAATATTATTAAACTTTTAATATTAAAATTATCAATTTTAAAGTAAAATCTAGATGTTTTTTGGAGATATTAATGGGCCAAGTAAAAATGGATTTGAAGTGGGTATTGAAACCTAAGTGGGTATTGAAACCCAAGTGGGTGATGGGGTGGGGGTGAATTTTAATATTGTACCCGCCATGGGTGATGGGAGGAGGTATGGGTAGAAAATTTTAGGTGGGCATGGGTATGAAGGTATCATAATCCGTACCCACCCCACCCCATTGTCATCCCTACCAACCACCACTCCACCACCACCCGATCTCCATGTCGTCGATCAACCCCTCCCTCCCATCGAGCTCCGGATGTAACTCAGCCTCCTCTGCCGCCGCCACCACCTTCGTCGTTGGCGGAACAGCACATGAATCGAGAAAAGGGCAAATCGAAGAAGAAGAAGAGAAGCACGCGCCGGTGGCACTACTCTCGAGAACCGCCTTCTCTGTTGCCCTCAGCGTTTCCTTCACCTTCTTGTGACCGGAATCACATAAGAACCCCAAGATGGCTCTTAGATCAAGTGGGCTCACCTGGATTTAATCGACGCCGTCCACCACCGCGATCTATTTTATGTTTGCCACCGCCGCCAATGTCTTCACTGTGTGCTCAGGTAGCCGTCGTCAAAGCCATAATTGGAGGCGCGAACGCTAGCTGGTGGGAACTGACGAACGACACCTCCCCCTGGGCCCAGATCGCTGAACCAAACCCACATAAGAAAAGGCTCTAATTCATCAATTTAGACAAGAATTCTCACTCTCTGCTACTGCATACCTGATGATGAAAAGAAGGTGGGAGCAAAGCCCGAAACTAGAAGTGCGATAGCACCTTTTGCACATTTTTTGTATGATATAATGAAGAGATTATAAGAATACATATGAAAATAGAATTAAAAGAAAGGTTGTTTGAACTTAGAAGGGATAATTCCAGTGAACAATAGTTCTAAAAAAGGTTTAATGTTTCAGTGATTAATGGTGTTGGTGGAGATGGGGTGGGGTGGTGAAACGTATTTTTGTCATTTCATTTTCTAGAATTACTTGAATTCATTTGGTCAATGCCGGAATTAGGGAGTATGGCTATATCGGCACAATTTTTTTTAAAAGTTAGGGTTAGATTGACACATACAATAATTAGTTAGGGTTAAATTGACACCTTTTGAGGTTGAAGAGTTATATTGCCACTTCAAATCTAAAGTTAAGGTTATAAATGTATTTATCCCAAATTTTAATCCACCTCTACCGTGCTAACCCATTTAATTTCTATTTCAATTCTCATTTTAATATAAAGATATTAATAATTGAGAAAGTATCAGGAAAGACGGTTTTTCCATAAGTTTATGGACAACCCATAGTAGATTTTACCTTAAATGTTGTAATTTTTTAATAAAATTTAAATATTGTATTTTAAAAGTTAAAACAAGTAATAATATGTATTTAGATGTGAAAATATAAAATATATATACTCCATTTGTCCCAGTTTAACTTGTAATTTTACTATTTGACAAGTCAACACTGTCAAATTTTAACCACGTATTTGAATAGATATATAAACAATAATGTTATCATACGTGATATTGTTGGATTCGATGTAATGATTAGTTTTTAAATATTAACTTTTTATTTGTTTTTATTTTACATAGTTAAACATATTATACAAAGACTTGTATGAGACCGTCTCACACAAACTTATGGTGAGACCAGGGGCTTCTCTGAAATTTTAAGATTTATAGTACCTTAGTTGCAATAGTATATAAGACATTTAGAGATATAATTATTCAATATTTCTTCCGGTTATTCTTTCTTCAAATTT
>JAULKM010136388.1:0-18789 GCA_032355605.1 Rubia tinctorum
CATTAGCACCGGTATAGTCTACCGGTTCCTATAACTTCCCATGGTACACCGCTATGATTACGCATAGGTTTTTCAGAGGTCCAAAATCCCGGTGCAAATGAGGTGTTTTACCGGTGTTATTGCCTTTGTGCTGCAGTAGTGTTAGTATGTTTAGTACGCTCGTGAAATACCATATTCTAAGTTTATTATGAAAGACTCGCATTGATACATTCCATGGTTATTTAGATTTTTTTAATAAACGAGACATATTTAATTTCTTCTTAGTCTTTTATGAAATTTGAGGCTTTTCTTAAAAATAATCCACCCAAATATAGAACAGCGAGTGTAAGAACAACTCGCTCAATCAAATTCACACAGGTCAAATAAGTTGAAACTGCAAACTCCATTACCTTTCAGATAACTTACTACACATGGTGTTGCTTCAACACACAAGTCCTATTATGAAGCATTTATGTGTCCTAATAGATCATGTATTGGAATGCTTTTAGTTATATGACGCTTAAAAAAGTGCCCAATAAGCCTCTTATTATTGAAAGTCCCATAGATTATTGTTGTAATGGATCACTATTTTTATCGGCCAAATAGACATGATATTAGGTCGCTTATTAGCAACCTATAAAAGCGTCCTAATAAATAAGTGAACCAATGTCCTA
Organism: Rubia tinctorum; assembly: GCA_032355605.1. Classification (NCBI taxonomy): domain Eukaryota; kingdom Viridiplantae; phylum Streptophyta; class Magnoliopsida; order Gentianales; family Rubiaceae; genus Rubia; species Rubia tinctorum. The sequence goes on from JAULKM010136388.1 coordinate 654, forward strand.
ATTATTTTTATATTAGGTCATTGCTTGTATCATATAAAACTAAATTACCACGCTTTTGGGTCGTTAAAAAATGTCCTAATTCTTTCACTACTGGAAAACCCTCCCTAGGCACTGGTAAAATACCACTAAGGCACCGGTAAAATCTCCCCCTGAGATATCGATGTGTAAGTGACCCGGTACAATTTTTACCAGTTTTAAGCACCGGTAACGCGTACCGGTGCTATAAATATGAGCACCAGTAAGGAAAGATACCAATGCTTGATCATTTCCATACCGGTATGCACTATCGGTGCCCATGAAACTACATTCTTGCATCGGGTTACTTAGGCACCGGCGGAGTCCATGCAGTGCAATACCGGTGCTAAATATAGGTGATCAATAAAAAAAATCGACCAGTGAGAATAAACTCACCGGCCAAAATATAAAACTCAAAAATTCATAAAGAACAATAGGACGAACAAAACACAAAATAAATAAAATAGAAGTTCATGTAAAAAAATGAAAAATTCATAACTATAATCCAGAAGTTCATTACATATATCTGAAAATACATAACGACCCTCAATTCATGAAACAAATTGAACCTAAACGTAGATTAACAACATCAATTATCATAAAAACTAGAACCTAATATCTATAAACCCTAGATAACATCAACGGACCATAAACGTGAAGATGAGGTCGGACACAACGGCTGAGGCACGGCCGAACGCGGTGGTGGCGTTGAGAGCCGATGCGCGGTGGATCTGAGTTGAACTCGGCCTTTTTGGTGGAGCTTGCGAGAAGATGGCATCGGGACTGGTTCGGGAGATGGCATCGGGGTTGGTGCTCCACGAGGAGGGCGACGGTAATGTCGAAGCATTCAAAGGTTGGGCGGCAGTGGAGAGGGAGAGGTGGAGGAGGAGGAGGGAGAGGATGGAGAATGGCATAAGGAGAGAGAGGTGGTGAAGTGAGGGTTATTAGGAGATGATATTTTTATATGATTAGGATTTCAATGCTCTAACTTGGGCCAAGTTGGATTTTTTTAACACCGTAGCAGCGGCATGAAAATCGGTGCCCATGGTGATCATACTGGTGCTTGGTACTTAAAACGCAACTACGTGACACTGCTTTAAATGGGCGTTTTAATTTTTTTCCTTCCTAAGAGCGAAGAGAAGAAAATTTTGAAAGTACCTAACACCGGTATGAAAATCATACCTAGCACCGATGTGAAAACTGGTGCTTACGGTGATCATATCGGTAATAGGTACTTCAAACGCAGCTGCATGGCACTGCTTTATATGAGTGTTTTACTTTTTTTTCTTTCCGTCAGCAAAGAGAAGAAAATTATTCCAAGTACCTAGCACCGGTAGTCTAACCGATGCCTATGATTGTGTTACCAGTGCTCATAAAAATCCCTTAAAAAATTGGACGAAAATTTAAAATTTTCATTTTCCCGCAACATATTAGCACCGGTATGACTGAAAAACAATGCCGGTGCTAGGATATTTTGCTCTCTAAGTTAAATTGTGTTCTAAACCCTATATTTTGGTCGAAAGTGCAGAAATGACCTTGTAAAATCTGAAAGTGCAAAATCAACCCTATTTTTTGGTCAAAAGTGCCAATTAACACTGGAAACCAAATTTTGGCAGGAAATCTTTAAAATGACCAATATACCCCTTTGAAAAAATAAAAAAAATCATGGAAAAAATGACATTTCCCTCACTAAAAAGTGCTCAAACTCTTCCGTCGATCAACACCGCCAACCAATGCCGATCAACGGTGGTTAACGGTGGCCAACGTCGGCCAACTCCGGTCAACGGTGGCCAATGCCAGCCAACTTTGGTCAACGGTGGCCGACGCTGGTCAACGCCGGTCGCCACCGTCAGACCATCGCTGGTTGATGGTGACTGGGTTAGATCATTACTTTTATTAATAAGACAGGGTTAGATCATCACTTTAGCAAAAAATTCAGGGTTAAATTTGCACTTATGTAAAAAAAATTATAGGGTTAGATTAGCACTATCATAAAAAATATCTTTTTGAGAAAATCCCACTCCTTATAAATATGTGTTCACTACACCTTCATAATTTAATGTATCATAAATATACTTATAATTTTTATGCCTTCGATAGGAAATAAGAAAATTTGGTAAATACTTTTCGAAAGAAATTCATAAATTTTGGAAAATAATTTCCTTACAAAATGCGATAACTTTGTGATTAGAAATCGACACATAAAACTACTCCATGAAATTATGTTATTATATATGCAAGACTATTATCATGTGAAATGTTGTTGGATTCATCATCACATATATTTTTATTTTTTCAGATTCTTTTACACGCATGAATAAAAATATTAAAATAGTTGAAAATTGATTCAGTTGACTTCCAAAAGTCAAAATGTGCTAATTTATCTGGGATAGAGGGAGTATTGAAAATTAATTAGAATTTAACATACTAATTGTAAATATATTTATAATACATTAGATTATGAAGTTGTACTTTACCAACGAAATATACCTTATTTTTCAAATAATAAATAAATTATGAAGTTGTAATGAAGACATATTTATAAGAAGTGGGCTCTCCTCAAAAAGTTTTTTTTATGGTAGTGCTAATCTGACCCTATCTTTTTTAGAGAAGTGCTAATTTGACCCTGTATTTGTTAATAAAGTGTTGATCTAACCATGTCTTATTAATAAAAATACTAATCTAACCCCGCCACCATTAGCCGGCGACGGTGACCACCGTTGACCCGCGGCTGTCCGGCGTTGACCACCGTTGATCGGCGGTTGTCCAGCGTTGACCACCATTGACCGGTGGTGGTCCGGCATTGACCGGCGGCAAAGCCTAGCAGTATAATGGTCATTAAATTTTTTAGTTTTAAAACCAGGGATATTTTTGTCCTTTTATGTTAAGTCAACGCCTGAATTCCTTTAGTCAACGCCGGTATAGTGCAATTTTGGTATATCTGCACATTTCTCCAAAACATAGGGTTAGATTTTCACTTTCAATTTTTACAGGGTTATTTCTGCACTTTCACAATTTAATAGGGTTAATTTTGCACTTTTCCCTTTTCTTTTTTTAAATACCTAGTACCGGTACCTTTACAAAAACAGGTGCCCAAAATGGCTGATACCAGTGCCTATGTATATGAAAAGCAGCTGATTAAGAAAGCTTTACATGGTTTTTTTTAAAAAGCACATGAACCCGAGAGCAAATCTGAGAATTTTTTTCTAAGTATAGAGCACGGGTACAAAAATCGGTGCCAAAATGGTTCATACCCGTGCTATTTATATGAAAAGCAGTTGTCTGAGGCTACTTTACAGCGCTTTTTAAAAATAAAACATGAACTCGAGAGCAAATCTAATAATTTTTTTCTAAGTATGGAGTACCGGTACAAAAATTGGTGCAAAATGGCTCATACCGGTGCTATGTATATGAAAAGCAGCTGCTTAGCGCTGCTTTAAATGTGATACATTTATTATTATTTTGACCCGAGAGCAAACATGGGAAAAACATTCTAAGTATGTCGCACCGGTACTAATACTGATGCTTAAGTAACTCATACCGGTGCTAAGTCCAATATTTCAAAATTTTAAGCAGTCCCTCCAAAATTAGGAATGAAAATTCAGGAAATTTAATTTTCTGCCATAACTTAGCACCAGTATGAATGAAAGCATTGTCGGTGCTAGTATTATTTGATCTCTAGGTTAATTTTTTAAATTTTACTATTAGGTCCATAAGAAGAAATTTGGAGGCGGTAAATCTCAAAATTGAAGACACCAAAACACAAATAAATAAGATACCATTGCGTCATTGGAATTCCAGGTACAGTGGGTGAACGGAAGAGCCTCAAATATATTTATGAAAAATTATTCTATGACCCAAAAATTTGTTACAACATTATCCTTCTCTCCAAAATACACGATTATTGTTATTTTTGCATAAATATAGAAATAGAAAAAAAATTGATTTTTTTATGAAATTTTAAAAAGCGCTAGTACATGATTTAAAGTAACTTAGAGTTGATTAACTAGAAGTAAGAAAGCAAAATTGGAAAGAATTATGGATATGTTTTTGTGCCCGATTGTTGATAAATATTTCGTTACGGACTTGGAAAATACAACGGGGGTGTATAGGGTAGCATCACGTTCGAGCGGATTTTAATTTGGATTTACAAGCAAAACATTTACCTTTTCCACTTAGATCCCTCCAAGAAAGTTGGAGTTGTCGAATGACGAAATTAACAACACCAAAATGCAATTCAATAATATACGATTGCGAATTTGAGATTTGGGCATGTATGGATTAACAAAAGGGTCTCAAAAGTCAATATTGATTACTTCTACATAGTCTTGGAAAATTACACTATGGCCCAAAATTGTATTACCCCATTTTTCATTACTTCAAAATGCATGATGTTTATTATTCTTGCTTAGATATATAAATATAAAATAAATAATATTTTTGTTGAAATGTTGGAAAGCACTAGTACATGTTCTTGAGTAACCCATACCATAAACCATTTTTTTTAAAAAAAAATTCTATGTATCGAGCACCGGTAATATTATCGGTGTCATTCGTCAACATACCGGTGCTGGATATTTTGCCACCAAAATTTTACCCGCCAAAATTACTATTCCGGTCATAAGCACCTGTATTAGCACCGGTATATGTCATTCATCCAAAATCGATGTTGGAATCTATTAAACTAAGACAATTTTTCTTCAAAGGCAGTGGTATCTAGCATCGGTATTCAGTGTACCTGTGCTGAATCTATTCATAGGCACCGGTATTCAGTGTACCAGTGCTGGATTTATTCATAGGCATCAGTATTTTGGTTCATTTAACAGATTACCGATACCTATAAAATCTCTAGCACCGGTATTTCTCTCCCAGCACTGGCTTACCAATGACTATGTATCTGTTTTCCAGTAGTGATCGTTATTTTGTGAAAATGAAAGTCCAAACAAAGTCAGCAAATGATTAACAAACATTTTAAATGCACGAACTAATATATATTTGCTAAGTGAAATTATATATATATATATGACTATATTGCAGAAAATAAAAGACTAAAAAAATTACATAAAACTATCAACAAACATTCTAACAATACAAACTAATCTATGTATATTAATGATAGTATAAACTAAGTCCACGACTAACAAACATTTTAAGCACAGGAACTAATTTATGCATTTCCTTTTCTTTCTTTTTTTGATCGGAAATGGTTTTCTATTAACCTCAACAAAACTATTTTAGCATTTACACAAACTTTATGAAAGAAAGCTAAATCTAGCTAAACTATTTCATTTACAACCAGGATAACTTCAAATCCACCCTTTCCTTTATTTTGAAATATCGCCGTCCAGCTTTAGAAAAACTCCAGTAGCAGACACCAGAATACAAACACCATTCCACACCAACAAATCATTAGCAATTACCATATAAAAAACCAGATGAATATTAGCATTTCACACCAGCAATCGCCATACAAAATGAAAAAACTGGTTTTACCATTTTAGGTTAACTATTAAATCTATCTTCCAACATAAACTATCTTAACCAAGTATGTAAAGTAAATAATGCATGAGACACACAACTTGGTTACGTAGTTCGGTGAAATACACCTACGTCTGCGGGGCCTGTCCCAATTCAGAATAAATCCACTAATCAGAGATATAGTACAAAGTACATCATACTACTATACTTATCTTTAATTACAACGTGTGGATTTTGCAAGCTCCCCTTGCTACCGATCCGCCTTGATCAGACTCCCCCTGACCTCGAAACTCGTCGATGCTGGATCTCCTCCTTCCCAGGAATTAAGGTATACGAATCTGAACTTTGAACAACAGGTCAAGTATGTCGGAACATATGCAGTCTGAATCTTCCAAAACTCTCGGAAAGATCAAAATCTGAATGCAAATTTTCTCTATTTCTCTATTTTTTTGTGTTTTGTGAGTTGTTCTTGCACATTTGTGTTAATATTTGTATTGTTGATGTTGTTTCTTAGATTTCTAAGAAGATTTACCTCACTGCTGATGTAATCGAGAAGGAAAGAAGATTTGTAAGTTTTCTTAATTTTCAGCAATGATGTTTTAGGTACAAGTATTGATGTTTCTCGTTTTCAGTTTGATGTTTCAGGTTTTAGGCTTTACGTATTGTTAACTGTGTTGTTGTGATGTTTTGATTTCACCGCTTGATGCTTGTGGTATTTTCATGATTAAGTGTGCAATTGATGTTCATTTATATTGTGTGATATCTTAGGGTGTGGTTAAGCGTGATATGCTTGTGGTGTTTTCATGATTAAGTGTGATATTTTATGGTTTTGTTACGATTTGTTGTAATTTTTGTGTTGCTGCTGTTTTTTAGATGTCTAAAAATGGTTACCCACTGTTATTGCAATCGATAAAGAAGAAGGATTTGTAAATTTTGTTATTTTTCACACGTGATGTTTTACATATTTTTGTTGATGTTTATGTTTTCTGTGTGATGTTTCATGTTTAGGTTTTAAGTACTATTATCTATATTGATGTGATGTTTGAATTTCAGTATATAATGATTGTAATGTTTTAAGTGTGCAATTGATGTTCAATTTTATTGTTTTGATTGTGTGTGTGATACCTTAGGGTTTTGTTTCGATTTGTGTTAATTTTTGTGTTGTTGTTTCTTAAATGTCTAAAAATGCTTGCCCACGGTTGGTGCAATCGAGAAGGAATGAGGATTTGTAAGTTTTGTTATAATTCATATGTGATGTTTTAGATACTGTAGTTGATGTTTTAAATAATGTATTTGATGTTTCACAATGTAGTTGTCAGTCATGTTACGTTTGTTATTGTGATGTTTTAATTTCAAATTTTGATTTTTTACTACTATATGTGATGTTTTAATTTCAGTGTTTGATGTTTGTGGTGTTTTCATGTTTAAGTGTGCAATTGATGTGCAATTTTGACTGGGTGTGATATCTCATGGTTTTATTACTGTTTGTGGTAATTTTTGTTTTGTTGTTGTTTCTTAGATTTCTAAGAACACTTGCTCCTTGTTGCTATAATCGAGAATGAAGTAGGAATTGTAAATTTTCTTCTTTTTAGCTGTGATATTTTAGATATTGTTGTTGTTTTAGGTTCTATCTTTGATCTTTCATGTTTAAGCTCTAAGCATTGTTATGTGTGTTGGTGTAATGTTATAATTTCAGTGTTTGATACTTGTGGTGTTTTCATATTTGAGTATGCAACTGGTGTTCAGTTTTATTCTTTTGATATTTTAGTGTGTACTGTTTGATATTTTAAAATTTTGATATTGATATTTTAAATACTGTATTTGATATTTTTCAATGTAGTTGTCAGTGATGTTATCTGTGTTATTGTGATGTTTTAATTTTAGGTATTGATGTTTTAACTACTGTATATGATGTTTTATGTTTATTTAAGAGGTATACTTTCCAAGGCAGAGCTCTACGATGCCATTGATGAGAAAATAAAAAAATGCTACAAGGAATCATGCTCACAAACATGTTCCCTTGAACAGAGGACCAAAAATTGACCTTAGATCATTGCGTTGATGGATTCGAAGAGTCATCCTCTTCGAAACCAGCAGGAGAGAAGGCAAGTCTATTAATAAGCAAGCAACGAAGGAAAACAAGTCAGGGGAAAAATATGATTTGATTGTTTGGGATGTATTGTGTGAGAATGATGTTTTATAAATATTGGTTTATTTTTTAGAGCCGATACACTAAATTGTTGTTGATGTGTTAGGTTGATTTCAATTTTTGTGTTAGTGGTTTTTAGGCATTTGAACCGTTTCGTACAGAATGATGTTTAATGGTTTGGTAATTATGGTGATTGACATTTTTATATGCTAAGTTTATATGTATTTATTGTGCTTCAATGAATTTCTTCGATTTTTAGTTGTTAGTGTATGATGTTTTATGTTTTGTTCATTTGTAGTACACATAAAGTGATACGTATCATTTAACATTTGTAAATATCACATAAAAATAATAATAACATCAGTTGATAAAAGTGAAACATCAAATTTTTTTTTTTTTCAAATTCTACAACAGTGGAATGTATATTTTCAACACTAGTTGGAGATATTTTCCTTTTTTTATTGATGTGTTAGCTTTTTTACGTGTCATTTTGAAAATTGATATTGATGTTTCTTATTTATAAATATTAGATTTTTATTTGATGTATTCTTGATGTTTCAATAGTGTGAATTGATCTTGTAAATTTTAATATTGATATTTTAAGTGTTTAAATTTAATTCTGAGAAGCTCTTGTCAAAATTGACCCTGTCCCAATACTGCTTCATGGATATGGGTGGCTTATCCGAAAATTTATACCTCTTCCACAAAGAGTAATTAAGGCTTCTCCTATTTTTTTAATGTAACGTATATGTGACATCACAACAATAATATTGATAAAATCTTAGCCACACTCCACACTATTGAATAAATTTGAAGAGATTTGAATAGGGCAGCGCGGCATACCATGTTTGGCATTATGGTGAAACAAAAAGGCAAACAATTTGGGGAAGTTTAATCAATTCCAATTTCAGAAAAGAGGAATATTGTTTGTCTGGGAATCCGACCCCCCAAAAATGTAAATAGACTGAGAGCTAACTTTTTTCTTTCAATAGAGGTTTGCTGCTTGTGAATTATCAACTGATTGTAATTGATTGTGTCACGGATGGTTCCAAACTTTGCTTTCTCGCCTATTTCCGTTCCCAATGCATATGCAACTCTGACCCTGTGCATCAGCAAGTTCATTTCAAGATAACATATACCCCGTGCATCAGCAAATTCATTTCAAGATAACCATATCCTCGGAATATATACCAAACATCGGCCATCCAACATTAACGGGGTCACGGAGAAGGCAGTAGATAACCATATTCTCAAAATCATCAACCTTCAGAGGCAAGTCGCCCCAGTTTTCTGTCAGGCAAGGAACGAGGCTGTTGATGTTGGAGCTCACGCGAAAGTCCACCAGAATATTTCAACAAACAGAGGCTAGGGTTTCTAGGTTTTCAATCCGTTTATGCCGAGCGACATCAGAGAAGGCAAAGTGATGATGGAGAAGTCGAGGTGACGTCGGAAAAGATGAGGCGGCGACGGCGGAGAAGCCGAGACAGTGACGACGGAGAAGCCGAGACAGTGACGGCGGAGAAGGTGAGAAGAAGGTTTTTACTGTGTTATTTTTTTAGCAGGATGATCCTCCATCTTTTTTTTTGTGTTTTTCATTCTGGCACCGAAAATAAAATAATTGTAATTTAACCTCTGAATTTAATTTGCCATTTTTCTATTTTCAGTCTAGTCTCTGGTCTTATAGTAAGACGGTTTCGCAGGAGACAAACTCTTAGAGATGGGGCTTTAAAATTCCAAATAGCGGAAAAGGGGATAAATTCCAACACATGACAGTGAGAATATTGTAAAAATATTTTCCCTTCCTACTTGGAAATTGAGTGTAAAAGTTATATTCTTAAAAATTCATCCAAATTAGGGAAGGTGACACTCATAGACTGTCAGAGGAAGTAACATTCTCTGATGTCACTATACATGTTAGGCTGACACCCTTTAAAAGAGTGGCAATAATTATTTATATTAAAAATTGAATCTGGTACTCTGTTTCCTTTTGAATGTTTATTTTAATCTCGATTCTTAGTTTCAGCCTTTAGGTATCCAAACATGCCCAGCATCCTCTTAAAGAAAGAGTATTTATGTAAATGCATCCAGTTCGTTAGAAGCATGGAAACTTTATCTACCAACTATATGGCATGAGTTTCAAACTCCTATTAATCTTGAATCACATCATTCTTAAATCAAGAATTAACGGAGGAAATTAAAATAATTGATTATGAGAATATTTAATGTAGTAGGACGTGTTGCCAATTGCATTTATGCACGCCTTTCGGCAGGTTTTGTCAGTTTCATAATTCATCATTCCGCATGAGGTTTGGATTGAATTCAGCCTGATTTTTATTGAGCTGAGCATCTTTATGTGAGGGGATTAATGTTAAGAGTCTGAAGTTCTTATTAGCCTGATCGCCGGTAGATTCTTTTAATCAGTCAATTCTCACTTTTAGTTTTGCAATCATCGTGAAATTAGATTAGGTGATATATACGAGAGCCAATGTAAGGATTGCGATATTTAATTAATATTTTGTAAAATGATGTAACTCGACAAATTTGACCCATAATAACAATAATTGTCACTTCACCCTCCAAAGGGATGAAGTGACAACAATGTTAGGTTGACAACCTTGATTACCAGCACCTAAGTAGATTAATATTTCCGTTTATTATAAAGGAGATGAAGATAGGTGTCGTTTATTATTTTGGTAAAGAGATTAAAATAATAAGTAGATTAATATTTCCGTTCATATCACAAGGGCCCAAGTCATAAGTTCTCATTCACCAAGAGACCCTTATTCTAAGAGGGCCGCAAACAACCATACCTTACAATACCAACTTCATCTCGTATCAAGTATCACATTTTTATTTTTGGAATGCCTTAATATATGGTTCACATCCACAATTTGCTGATTTTTCAAAATTATCTCTTCATTTTCCCTCACACTTCCAATTTATCTTTAACTATCATTTTATCATTCCCTTGCACTACCATTTACAAATTTCCCATCTTGGGAAAAGGAAGTCTTCCTAGATTTCTTTTTCTTGAAAAACACCTTGAAATTATAACAATTGTGTGTAAATAGACATTTACGAAATTATAACATTTTAGAATAGATATGTTATATATCAATTGAATTAATTTCTCATTGCAGCCTAGGTTAATTAGATGACTTATTATACTATGAAGCCACCCAAAATCATAAAAATTAACTTCCCACTACAAAAAAACTATAAAGCACTATTATTACTCTATAATTTCCTAGACTAGGGAAAATTCCTCATCCGCGCTAGATGCGACTGAGTACAAAAGCGAAACATGCCATTTAGGGCTAAGAAAGCCTTAACACCTCTAACGCTCACACGATTGTGGTCGGTGGAACAACACAAGCTCACATATCCTTTAGCATTCTTCGACGCTTGGTTCCAATGGATCGATTTTACACACCTATATTATACGTGCCAACTATAGCTCCAATTACCAAAATTAACACCTTGTATTCATTAGTTCCTGTATGTTACCGAAATAATAAATGTGGCCTAAAAGCCAAAGAAAAAGATAAACTCTACACGTTTGAATCATAAATATAGTTAATGTTGAGTCATGCGTAGTTAAGACAATGAAATTATAGAAAATTTTCTAGTCTTCAGTTAGTATAGGGCTTTAAGCTTCTTCACATCATTTTAATCCTCATCTTGTAAAATCAATCGATGGATGAAATATTGAAAGCTGCAAAGGAGCTTCAATTCCCAACCACGAGGCCTTCATCTCCACCATTCATGGAGAATGAAGATGTTAGAGGGGTAGTGCATGGATTTTTTGCACTTACAATAGTGAATCCAAAGGTAAGCCTGAATTTATTTTATCCTAAAGTTTAGAGCATGCTTTACTGATGAAAAATTCATTGATTGATATTCAAATGATTTCTTAGTAGACATATTGTTTTTAAAATGGTTTCAGAATGTACATGTAGAACATTATCAAGAACACACAGTTTTTAAATTACTGTTATATATATGCACAATATTTGCACTAATTTTTTAATATGCACAATATTCGCACTAAATATTTTACTGACCATCGCGTGGTTGACCACTGATTCTTTCTTAGATATTCTTGATTTATTGAATCAAATTAAATATAGAAAGGAAAGGGAATAAACAAAGGAAATGAGTTGTGGGTAGTTTTGTGGATCCCCTTGAAAACATATTGAACCTCATCAGAGTAATTAACGGAATGGGGTGTTTGTCCAACCTAGAGATAAGAAATCGGGTATAAGAAATATGAAAGATCACTTGTCCCTTGTGTTTTAGACTTTAACTTATATATAGGTGTCTTATGGGGTTATTTTATATACAGCTTTTATACATCCGTTTGATAAATAAATCACCTAAGTCAACTGAATCTAGGAAAATCAGATGGATGTGGAGCAGGTGAACAAAGAGAACATCTCGGATGCATCCAAGGAGCACAAGAGGAAGATGGATTAAATGTACATGGGGTGGGTTTTTTTAATCGAAAATACTCTTCAACCGTCAGTTGATCCCTGTGTTTATGGTTACATTCGAGATAAATCCACCGTAGCTAATCATCCAGGCTGAAAGATGTAAATGCTGACAGGAGCTTGTAAAAGTTGCTCTTGGTATCCATATGGTTTTTTTCTCAAGATGATGAATGCATGAGCCCCTCCGCAAAAAACCATCATATATGCACAACATATGCACACAATATCAACTTAATAAGCCCACAATTTGCACAAATTCTCCAACCTCCACCATCAAGCCAAGAAAATAACCAGGTCGCTACAACTTTATTTAGGACAAAATACAAAACTAACCCTATTATTTTACGGAAGTGTCAATCTAACCCTGTAAAATTTGAAAGTGTAAAACTAACCTTAAGATTTTAAACAATTGGTCAGATTTTCCAAAATTGCACTATTCCGGCATTGAATTAATTCAGGTGTTGACCTAATCTGAAAAAATAAAAATACCCTTGGGCTTAAAACTGGAAATTTCTTGACCATTCTACCTCTTGGAAAATCAGCACATTAAATTAAATAATAGGTTTAAATAAGTGCATTAAAGAAAACATACCGTTAGATAAGAACATTTAATTAATCATGCATTGACATGATTTAGCATGTGAATGAGAAATACTCGGAGATGCGATCCCCAAGTTGATAGCTTCATTCTGGGAATCTTTTCGTGCTCTGCAGAGGGTCCCATCAAACAATGTCATTGCAATTGGAGAGGCATTAGGTCAGGTTGCCGCCTCAGTTAAGGAAAATCTTTGTAAAATGAAAGAGATGAATGAGGCTTCCTCTGATAATCCCCAAATTAAGTGGAAAAAAAGTCGTCTAGTGCTATAGGGATGAACTATACCTAATTTTGTTTATTCTCTCGAAAAAATCTTGAACCTCAGTAAAGTATTGAATCATGTTCTGAAGCGTTCGTCCACCTTGATCATAACATATCGAGATGAATCCATGGAGATTCTCCATTGCTAAATCATCTACACTTAAAGAAGTAAATAATGATCAGTTGCTCTTGGAATCCAAATGGTGTTGTCTTAAGATGATGAATTCACCCGCCGCAAAAACCCACATGCATACTCATCATGTGCAAAGAATATGCACGTTATATGCATACAATATGCACACAATATGCACACAATATACACTTAATATGCTCACTATTTGCACAAATTAGCCAACCTTCACCACAAAGCTAAGAAAATAATCAGGTCGCTATAACTTTATTTATTTTCATTTTTAAGGTTAGAGCATGCATCGGGAATATGAATAAATGGATTTGTGCCTTGATTTGACGGTGCATTTATGTCAGTGTTTTATACTTAGGTTAATTAGGGTTTAGACTAGGATATTACTCTTATACAATGTATTATTCATTGATCAATAGCAACCCATTTGTTATGTTCCCATCGAGTTAACATAATTTAGGACCCATTGGAATAAAAAAATTCCATTAACATAATCATTCTCATCTCACCCAATCCCAAAATCTAACGGGTATTTAATATCCGATCCCACTAATTACCCTTTTTTAAAATTTTCATCTCATTTCTTTCTGATCCCGCCCAATTGACACCTCTAGCACAGGTTAATGGTTAGATCTCAACTTGTAGATTATGTTAAAATTTCTCCCAACAATTCCAGGTGCTCCAATCCAAGTGTCCATATACGCGCTTCAACGTGTATCCACGCGCGTTCGGCACGCCAATAAATGTTTGAATCTACGCCGCAGACCAATCAGTACAAGTATCATTTTATAATTATAACTTGATCCTTTGTCGCACCATACCTTATGGTGAGACGGCCTTACTCATTTCTTTGTACTATGAGAAAAATTCCTATGAAACCGTCTCATCCTAGCTAATGGTGAGATGAGGGACTATAATGCAATTTTTAGTAAGTATAGGCTAAAATCGCGGATTATTTATTTGGAAAACCGGGTTATAAAATTAAGCAAAGTATTGGGAAAGACCGTCTTTCCATAAACTTATGGAAAGACGGGGTTTAATTAGAATAATAAAAGGTTAGAGGTCTTAGTTGCAATATTAAAATTTTATTATACAACATGTAGTAGTTACAAAGTTTATAACCCGATTCATGCAAGCCAAAAATTTTATCTTTATTTCTTCCAATTTACACTTTAAACTTTGGTCTTTTCATGAATTATGGAAAGACCATCTTTCAAGAGACGGACTCTAAAATTAAAACCGAGTCAAGAAAATAAAATGCAAAACTACTCAAATTCTGGACTGGGCCCATCTTGTTCCTAACCCACGCGTCTCTTCCACAAAATCCCCAATTTCCACAATCCCTAAATACAACATCTCCTCTACCTCATTTTTTCCCTCGCTAGCCTTCTCCTCCCTTTACATTGATCAAATTAAGTTGTCCCAATCTCGTCACAGTGTAGTTTATCTAAATCTTTGAAGAACAAACGTGAGCTCAAATAGAGAAGATTTAATGTAGATTTACTGGCAAACATCAACTCGACGTAGCTCAGTGGCCGAGATAAACACAACATGGACCATGTTTGAAGGAATTTGGATCCACTTGAAGAACGCGCTGATAAGCAGATACAGGAGATAAAGCTTCAGATGAACTATATGGCCATATGGGAGATAAAGCTTCCATTTTACTGTTAGAGGACGCATATCAAGGTGTTATTAATGTTACTTGCACCATAACTGTTGGTAAAAATTCTTTTAAGTCTAGAAATACTGCAATACTTCTGTTTCATACTACTCCAGTATGTAATAATCTTTTTCACGGACTTGAAATTATATATGGTCTAACGTTTCTGTGGACTAGGAGTTCTTCACTTATCTTCAAGAAACTAAAACTCTAAATTAAATCAGTAAAACGATCAAGAAACATGTTAAACATATGAAGTAATTTACATGTTTGCTATTTGTAATTTTTGTTGGAGAAAATGAAATTCCAAACAAAGTTCTCAAAAAAATTAACAATCACTCTAATTCTTAACATAGAAACTAATTTATACTTTTCTAGTAGTAATTTAATCATTATTTTGTAAAAAGATGAAATCTCAAACAAAGTCATGAAAAGGATTGATAAACATTATGAACATATGAACCAATCTAGTATACATGTACTAGTTCTTCAAAAACAAAAAAGTGCACATTTACTAGTTGTAACTTCTATCATTATATTGTAGATTACGAAAGTTCAAACAAAGTCATTAAAACGATTAGCAAACATGTTAAACAAAAAAAAGTTCACATTTACTAGTTTTAACTTCTATAATTATATTGTAGAATACGAAAGTTCAAACGAAGTCATTAAAACGATTAGCAAACATGTTAAATGTATGAACTAATAAATTTAATAGTTATAAATTTGCGGAAAAAATGAAACTTTAAACTAAGCCTTAAAACGGTTAACAAACTATATAGACACATGAACTTATTAGAATATCAATACTAGTTATAAGCCTTGTAAAAATAATAATCGATACTAGTTATAAGCCTTGTAGAAAATAAAAGCTTAAACTAACCTTAAACTATTAACAAATATTCTATACACATGAGCTAATATATCTTTATTAATTGTTTATTTTTCAGAATAAGGAGAGTTTGAACTAAGTCTTTAAAACGATCAACAAACTATCTAGACGCATGAACTAATATATATTTAATACTCGTAAGTTTTATTAGAAAAATAATTTTTAACTAAGTCTTTAAAATGGTTAACAAACATTCTAAACACATGAACTAATTAGTATACCGATGCTAGCTATAAAGTTTGTAGAAAATGAAATTTTAAACTTAGTATTTAAAGCTATAACAAACATTCTAAACACATGAACTAAATCATATATCCGACAGGTATATGTATTATCCACTACTGCAGGAACTTCTCTATGGCACTGGTATTTTGGTACATAGGCACCAGTATTTCGGGCCCCTGGACTACCAGTGCCTAAGTATGGTGGTGCTGATAGGTAGTTACAAGGCACCGGTAGTGTATACTGGTGCTAAAAATCTACATTCCAACACCCCTCTACTTAAGCACCGATTGAAATACCGGTGCCTATGTTCGTTTATACATGTGCTAGTAAATAGGTGATCAATAAAAAAAAATCTGGCTGCTGAGAATAAACTCACTGGTCGGAATATGAAACCCGGACATTTATGAAGAACAATAGGACGAACAAAACACAAAATAACCAGAATTTCATGTAAGAAAACTGGAAAATTCATAACCACGACTTTGAAATTCATTACATATATCTGAAAATAGATAACAACCCACAATTCATGAAACAAACTAGACCTAAACATAGATTAACAAAATTAATTTTATAAAAACTAGAACCTAATCTCTATAAACCCTATATAACATCAAAGAACCAGAACCTTGAAGGTGAGGTCGGAAGCAAGAGCTGAGGAGCGACGTGATGGTGGCGCTGAGAGCTGAGGGACCATATATTTGAGTTGAACCCTACAATTTTGGTAGAGCACGGCAAGATGGCATTGGGGAGGGGGAGATGGAGCTGGGAGATGGCAAGGAGAGATGGCATCCAGGCTGGTCCGAGAGATGGTGTCAGGGCTGGTCCGAGAGATGGCGACGGGGATGGTTCGAAGATGGCGTCGGGGATAGAGCGCCACGGGGAGGGCGGAGAGGGAGACATCGTCGGCATCGAAACCTTCAAAGTGGGGATAGGCAGTGGCGGAGATAGAGAGGTGATGGAGGAGGAGGGAGAGGATGGAGATGAGGTAGAGGAAATGAGGGTGGGTTAGATTTAGGATTTCATATTTAGTTCATATAAACAAAGATTTAATGGTTGAGATTCAATCAACAAAAGAAATCAAAGGTTAAGATAAAACCAAGTTGGGCTCTCTCTTTTTAAAGTAGCTAGCACCGGTACCTGTACAAAAACTGGTCCCCAGAATGGTTGATACTAGTGCTTATGTATATGAACAGCATCTGCTTAAGGCTGTTTTACAAGGCTTTTTTAAAAAAACCCGAACCCCAGAGGAAATCTGAGAAATTTTTTCTATGTATAGAGCACCGGTAAAATAAACAATCCCAAAATTGCTCATACCTGTGCTATGTATATGAAAAGAAGCTGCTTAAGGCTGCTTTATAGTGCTTTTTAAAAATAAAACATGAACCCGAGAACAAATCTGAGAATTTTTTTCTAAGTATGAGCACCGTTTCAAAAACCGGTGCCAAAATGGCTCATACTGGTGCTATGTATATGAAAAGCAGCTGCTTAGGGCTGCTTTAAATGGGGTACAATTATTATTTTTTGGACCCGAGAGCAAACATGGGGAAAATTTTTTAAGTATGTAGCACCAGTACTAATATTGGTGCCTAAACAACTCATACTAGTGCTAAGTCCAATATTTCAAATTTTAAACAATTCCTCCAAAATTGTGAATGAAAATTCAGGAAATCCATTTTTATTTTTCCGTCATAACTAAGCACCGGTATGAATGAAAGCATTGTCGGTGCAAGTATGATTTTATCTCTAGGTTAAATTTTTTAATTTTACTATTAGGTCCATAGAAGATATTTGGAGGCGGTGAATCTCAAAATTGAAGACACTAAAATAAAATAAAATAATATACGAGTGCGTCTTTGAAATTCTAGGTACAGTGTGAACAGAAGATCCTCAAATATATTTATGAAAAATTACGCGATGGCCCAAAAAATTGTTACTACATTATCCTTCTCTCCAAAATACACAAAAATTTTAATTCTTGCATAATTATATAAATAGAAAATAAATAATTTTTTGATGAAATTTTTGAAAAGCACTAGTACATGTTCTAAAATAACTTAGAGTTGATTAACTAGAAGTAAGAAAGGGAAATCGGAAAGAATAATGGATATGTTCTTGTGTCCTATTGTTGATAAATAATTCGTGATTGATATGAATCTCCTTGCGAAGACTCTGGATTGCGAAAAATTGGATCTTTATTTATTTGAGGATCT
This sequence comes from Rubia tinctorum, assembly GCA_032355605.1. Classification (NCBI taxonomy): domain Eukaryota; kingdom Viridiplantae; phylum Streptophyta; class Magnoliopsida; order Gentianales; family Rubiaceae; genus Rubia; species Rubia tinctorum. Next base: position 18,777 of record JAULKM010136388.1, read on the forward strand.
CGCCCAACTCAAA
>JAULKM010136407.1:0-18788 GCA_032355605.1 Rubia tinctorum
TTTTCTCTCTAGTGGAATCCGATCTTGGTCGGCCGTGGATGTAGCCAATTGGTGAACCACGTAAATTCTGGTGTTTTGTTTTTCGCTTTATTTTCTTTGCTTGTTATTTCTCGGTGTTTCGCACAACAATATATATATATATAATGAGTACAAACGGTATACAAAGTAGAAACAAATATGAAACATGATATATACAAAACCAATCAGAAACGGTAATCTTTTGTTATCCTGATTTTTAATTAGTTACATCTCTATTACCAGATACAAACGGTATACACACCGCAATTACCCAAGTATTCGCAAGCTCTAGTGCACGCTTAATTTTTCCCATCTTGTTATTACAGTCTATATCAGGTATTTGTTTTTCACAAGAACTCGCTACTTAACTCGTTCCAACGATTATATATTGGTGGAATTGGCTAGCATTATCCTAAAAATATTCAAGTTGATCAGGTTTAAACACATTAGAAATAAATTAAACCAAGAACAATCAAGAACACAGAATAATCAATTATAAAACAATTAGGTCTCACAATTCATAAATTAGTTATTCAATGCCCATATATAAATTACCTACTTTTTTCCCTTATAAATTAGTTATTCATATTAATTAAACTAAACAAATAAATAATATAATAGTTAAACATGAATTAATCTAAAATAAAGAATGATGAAAACAATTCAACCAAAACGTAACCAATGTTGCATGCAAAACCAGTGTTGCATGCAAAACCAGTGTTGCATGCAAAATTCGTTCCCAGGTCTGCGCACAAATTGTCCAAAGCAATATAATTATGCACCTGAACAATTATCCTGCGGCTGAAAAAAAAAACGAAAACCAAACGAAACTAAACTATTGTCCTAACCTGTATATCTCGTCCGCCCCTCCATGCAAATATATACATCTTCAGGACCCTACTTTTTCAGTTCTCTAAAAAAAATTTGAAAAGTAAATAAAATTCCTTGAAAACTAAAATTATTCTCATATGTCTAACTAAATAATAATAATAAAAATATTTCCTTTCTTTTAATTATATATTATACATGGAAAAAATCAAGAAGTAATATTTCTTCATTAATTATTTAATATTTCTTTTTTTTCTTTATGGCTTTTTTTTCTTCAAATATTGGAATAATGAAAATTGATTATCCATTAAAGTATACCACCTCATCAAAAAATTCAGTGAGAAAAAGAGTATAGTGCTAACCTCCCCTTCAAACTCCAAAATTCTTCAATTTCACATGTTTCTTGCTTTCATCCCAAAAATCTTCAATTATCAAATCTACGTATATAATACATCTAAAGTGCACATCATTCTCATGTTAAAGCTGATTATGAAGCAGCATAACAAATCCCACACCAACCACTAAGCTAGGAGTAGCAAGTGTAACAACCATTCTGTTGAACTGTTCAAACATTCTGTTGTAACAATATGATTTTATCACTTATAATAGGAATCTATCATTCAACATTTTTGCTTTTTCATAGTAACAGAAACACATCAATTAGTTTAGGACTCTACCTATTATGGTATATAATATATATATATATATATATATATATATATACACATGTTAAGAATTAATGAAAAAGTAAGTCGACAAACTCATTCTCTTAATACATAGATTTGGTTGATACGGTTTCACTTAATTTCATGGTGAGGCAGGGAGTTTGAGTACAATTTTCTAAAGATGAGAAATGATATGGAGTATTTTCTATAATTTTATTAACTTATTTAGTTTCTTTTCTCACTATAAGTTATGGTGAAGCGGTCTCACATGAATGTTTCTCTTCTCTTAAACATCTCATACAACTTCATTTATTTTAGTGTTAGAGCATCTCCAATGCAAATAGCATCATCCGCAAATATAAGAGCCATATGGCGAATTGTTATAGGATTTCTATGTGCCGTACATTAAAAGTATTGATGATAGAAATTGATGAAACTTTGGTTTCTAATGCAGACATAGTAAACCAAACTTAAATGTGACATGTCACAATATTTTATCGTTAATTATATATTACAAAAAAATCTTATATTTATATTTATTTAACTCTCTGCTAAACTCACATTCAACAATATAGTATAACTATATAAATACATAATGTATAAATTGAATTTGCATGATAATTAAAATTAATTTTAAATTTTAAATAAACTTAAAAACAATAAACAATTATTTATTTTTAAAATTGTAGGATAATTTAAATTTTAAAATATTTATATTTCTCATTAGTATAATTAAAATATAATATAACTAAGTTAATAATTATTTTATATTTTGTTTATTTATCTAACAAAATCAAAATTGTGTAAAATTTGTGCAACTAAATTTTAAAAATAAAAATAAAATTGATCTATTTTTGGAAAATATGCTGACTTGGCATACTGGCGAACTCAATATGAGTCAGAGCACCTCAATTAGGTAACCATCTCTATCCACATCATGCTAAATGACTCCCAACATTAAATATCATCTCCAGTGTAGGTGTCAAATGAGGGCGACAATTTGGCATGGGCAAAAATCAAGGGTGACAGTGACGCCGTCACTTCATCTAGTCAACAAACTAACCAAATATAATCAATTTTATACATCTATTCATATTTAATTATTTCAAATTCAAAGTCATTCTAGTTTCTATCAGGATTCACCAAATCATGTCTTCATTGTATTGATTTCGGACAAATCTATACCTATAAATAGGGATGGTATTTCAACGTTTTAGTTACAATTTTATTAATCAAATACATCATATTTGATTAAGTTTTAACTTGTTTCTTATTCAAGCATTCAAACCCTTAGATTTTGAGATTTTGATATAGTGCTTAGAACTAGTTGTTCTTTGTGCTAATGCGTGCAAGTGGTGCTTGATTCATAGAGTACCCCGTGTCAATGAAGATCAATTTGTGTTCATCAATTGACATCGAGTGTGTCTTCTTTGAATAAATAAAGTGCTTTGATCCACTATTTGACGAGTGGTTCTGATTATTCCGCAAATAGGATCTCCGTAAGAAGATTCACATCAACCGAATTCCATTATGACAGCATGCCATGACACAAAGCACATACATACTAGTATGACAATGGACCTCAAATCATCTGGCATGAAAGACACAACACAAACAAGGCTAGAAGTCTATTGTAAATCAATTTAATGTGAAATTATTTTTCCTTGGCTAAAGTTGTACGATCATACCTATGATGATGAACTTATCATGTAAATGTTGGATAATGCAAGTGCAATTAATAAAACTGTTGTCGATCCACTCTACAATACTCCTGACCTTAGCCTCCGTCGGATCCATTGTGTCAAAGAAAAAAAAATAGCAAGACTCTATGCACTGAAGCTACGAAGAGTTGAATAGAACCTAACTGAGTCAAATTGAACTGAAATAAATCAAATTGACTGAATTAAACTAAACTGAACTGAAACAACTGAACCAAACTGAATCAAATTAAACTGAACTGCATCAAATTCAACAATATTGAATAAAAATGAACCGAACTGCATCAAAATGAACCGAACTGCATCAAAATGAACCCAGTAGAATAAAGCTGAAGTGAAAGAATCACACTAGCTAAACTGAACTGAAGCAAACTGAAGTCTACTTAGTCCAGCTGAACAAGACTAAATTAAACTGAAACGAACCGAATCAAATTGACTGAACTGAATCGAACTGAACTGAATAAAAGTTAATTGAACAAAAAAATTAAAAGAAGATAATGGTTAAATTATATTGCACATTAATAATTAATTATGATTAAATAATAGTGCATGTGAATTAAATCATTTCTTTAAATATTTAATATATGATGTAATTATAGAATTTGAATCCTGACGTTAATATATGATGATTATGCAAAATATATTAAAATTATTTAAGAAATATTTGTAGGAAATAGGGAAAGCGAAACTACAAATTTAGGGTCGCAAATATATTAAAACTATTTATTAAATGTTTGTAGGAAATAAGAAATGTGAAACTACAAATTTAGGGTTGGAAAACAAAGTTTTTATAACCAAACAATCCCAAATACATAGTGTAAAAATAATTCAACGTATACCATACACCCTCCTAGTATGTTAATTGTAAATATGTTAAATATAATCAATTTAGTTATTTAATTATATTACATATTAATATAATAATTAATAATAAATCATGATATAAATAATAGCATCTGAATTAAATAATTCATTTAAAATTTAATACTAATATAAATATTATTATGTAATCACATAATTCGAACTTATCGAGTTTCAAATAATATAAATTATAATAATTTATATATTCAAATATGAACAATATTATTGTAAGTTTCATATTCAAAATAGATTAAAGAACTTTCTAAAAAAAAATATTTGAATGGAGTTGAAAGTAAACAATTTGAAATTATTAGAACTGAGTTAAGAAGAGTTGAAAAGAGTTGAGAGGAGTTGATAAGAGGTGAGAATAGTTGAGAAAAATTGAGAAGATGTGAGTTGAGTTGAGTTGATTAGAGCTGAAATTATTTTAGAATAGTTGAGAAGAGTTTAAAAGAGTTTAAAAAAAATTTAAAAAATTTGAGTTGATATTATTGAAACTGAAATAAACTGAAATGAACATAGCCTTAATCTAAATGAAGGGATTCTCCGATAATTCCTCCGCGGACCACCTAAGCACGGGGGTTTTCTCCAAACACTGCGCCAAGAAATAAACTGCAGCAAAGGTCACTTGGTACCCTATAGGTCCTATGCAGAAAATGATGATACAAGTCCTCAATATCCCCGTTCCACTTCCATATTCTTTTTCTCGTAATCATCTCAAACACTATGCATCCAGATGACCATATATCTGCGCTCATTGTATTGGCCTCGTTCTACTGATTCCGGTTAAGGTAATACTTGTCCAAAAGTTGCAATACATCCACCTTAGTATTTTTAGCACCTAAAGTATCACTTTCAAAGTGTTACACTAGATTTAATTTGTAACAGTAATGTTTGGAATTTTGGAAATAGTTTTTTAAGTAATACGCACATTCAAGTGACCAACAAAGGAAAGAGCTCAATCGTAGTTTATCTTTAGGGCCCTTTAAGTCAAATTATGGTTCAACAATGTGAGAAAAGATAAGTGATTGTGTAAAATTGGTGGATGGTTATTCAAAATTTCTCAACACTACATTGATTTATTTCGAGGTCAAGTAAAGTTAGCTAACCTAAACTATGTAGACTATTTACTTGAAGGCCAATTAAAGCGAGCTAACATAATCTATGTAGTCTATTTAAATGGAGACTAAGTAAAGTTGAGAGTTAAATAAATTTGGCATTTACTTTATTAAACCCCCCCAAGCTCATAGAAGTGGAGCGACATGAACCTTGGATCAAAGAGACACAAAACGAGTATGCCAAGCGCCTTAGTGAATATGTCAGCAATCTGATCAAGAGAGCTTACATGCCAAACAATCAAGGAACCATCATCAACTTCTTCTCTGACAAAATGATAATAAATCTTGATATGCTTGGACCTTTGATGGAAGACGGGATTGACAGACACGTAATTAGCACTTAGATTATCACAAAGCAGAATGAGCAGTGATGAAAGTGGAGCCTGAAGTTCTGAAAACAATTGTTGTAACCAAATCAGTTCAGTGGCTGCAAATGCTATAGCTCGGTATTCCGCCTCCGAACTAGACTTAGCCAGGCCATGTCATTTTTTGGAAAGACCAACTAACAAGATTACCACTATAATAAATAGCAAAATTGTGTTGAGAATGATAATCATCACCGTCAGACGCTCATCCAGCATTATAGAAGACAAAAAGGCAATGGTCAGTACAAGGACGAATGATAAGTCCTGATCAATAATACCCTTCAAGTAGCGAAGGATGCACTTAATCGCAGACAAGTGAAGCTCCCTAGGATTGTGCATAAATCGACAAACACAATTAACAACATATGAAATTTCAGGATGAGTGACTGTAACATGCTGAAGAGCTCCGAAAATGTTGCGATAAAGGTGAAGACAGAGGAGAGGATCTCCGGACTAGGCAAGGCGAGAAGCAGGTTCTGTGGGAGAGGTAATGGGTTTCGCATCTAACATGCGACTACGATCCAATAGTTTGTGCACATACTTCTGATGAGAGAGGAAAATGTTGGACTTGTGATGAGTCAGCCCAATGCATAAAAAGTAGTATAGAGGACCCAGATCACGCAGAGAAAATGCAACATTAAGCTTGCCAATGAACTTAGAGGTAGAAACAGAAGAAGAACCAGTGATTATCAAATCATCAATGTACACCAAAATATACAAGATAAGCTCCCCAGACTGCCAAATAGAGAGAGAGAGAGAGAGTAGTGTCAGAATTGCAAGAGACAAACCTATGATCCTGAAGAAAAAGACGAGAGAGTCTTTCAAAGAAGACACACATGAAAGAGACAAGCTTTGTTCAAGAAACTTGGAGGCTGAAATATGTACACGCTTTCAGAGAAATCACCAATAAAAAGGCATTATTAATATTCACCTGATGCAAGGGTCATTGTATAGTGACACCAATCGCAAGAACAAGACAAATGGTAGTAGTTTTTACCACTGGGCTGAAAGTATTAGCATAATTAATGCCCTCCTCCCATTGAAGCCTTTTGCAACAAGACATGCCTTATAGCGCTCAATGGAGTCATCAGCCTTACGCTTAATCATGTATACCCACTTGCAACCACCAATATGGTCATTACATGGAGGCGAGATAAGTATCCAAGTCTCATTACACATAAGGGCATCATATTTGAGTTCCATGGCATTTTCTGTTCCGGTAATTTGGATGCTTGTGAAAAGGTTTTAAGCTCAGAGTACATATCGATAGTGAAAGGTAGAGGATGTTTAGTGGAATGTAAAAATTTTGGTTTTGAATTGTGAGTTTTAGAACGTGTAATCATGGAATGCTGGCTATTATCAACCGAAAAAAATAGAGGGGTACGAAGGATGAGGTGTGAGAGAGGAAGAGGAAGAAGAGGAGTTTGTACCTGAATGTGGTAGTGAAGGATTCACAGTCGATCCCTCAGACCGTGAGATAGGTGCACTCGGAGGGAGAGAAGAAGTTTTCTGGTGTCATGTGAGAAAAGATAAGTGATTGTGCAAAATTGGTTGATATTTATTCACAATATCTCAAAAAACACAAACATACATATATACATACATTGATTTATTTGAGGTTAAGTTAAGCTAGCTAACCTAGCCTATGTAGAATATTTACTTGGAGTCTAAGATAACTTAGAGGTCAGGTAAAGCTATCTAACCTAACCTATGTAGACTATTTACTTGGATGCTAAGTAAACTTGGAGTTTAAGTAAACCTTTAGGCCAAGTAAACTTAGAGGTTAAGTAAATGTGTTATTAACTCAAATAAAAAACCTGGTTGTCCTTGTTTATTAGGGTAAAGATGAATGTTATATATATTCACTCAAATTCTGACAATTATTAATTATATTTGTTGATAATATTTATTGTCAAATAAATGAACCGATGAGAATATAAATATTTAAATGTATTTATCGATTTATGGTTCGGAACACAGTATTCTAGAATTTTGTAATACAGTTGTGTTGGCTCTTGAAAAATGAATTAGAACACGGTATTGAATTTTTCGTAATGTGGATATGTTGACTCTTGAAAAATGTAATGAAACGAGAGTATTCAAGTATTCAGGTAACCATTCCTTACTCAGGAAGAAGTGAAATGGAAAATTAGCAAGCAAGAGGTGAAACGAAAATTAGTAGATACCTCAATTGCTGGTAAAGAGGATGGAGTGGGAAAAGAACTGCTCGTGAAAAGACATAATGGTTACGAAATTCGGTATATAAAATTTCGTGGTGGCCAAAAGTCGATTAGGAATAATGCCGATTTATGAGTTAATAACTCAGGGTTTGATTTTAGTTGATTTTGTGAGATCTCAATGCAATCGAACGTGATACTTGATTAAGTGACTAGTTAGGGACTTAATAAACAAGTCGGTGATTGGGATGATTTAAAGCCTATTTAAATATTTTATAATGAAATACCCAATTTTTCTTTGATACGACGTTAGCGTAAAATTTAATGTGGAAAACTTATTGTTTGAGATTGAAATATATGATTTCATATCTCGAAGGTAATATGTTTGGACATGCATGGAAGTTAGGTTGAAGTTTTAACTTCGTAATGGATCCTTTGACAAAGTATATTTGCAGGTTTACAATAAAAGAGATTCACCTATATGATGTATGAAGTGTAGCCGCTTCAATAAGCTTTAACTTGGCTTTATATGCACTCATGAAGGGATAGGGACACGTGTCTTGTATAGTGTCGGTTTAAGCTTTTGAGTTGTATGTGAACTTGGGTGTGGATTATCTTCAAGTGTTCAAATGGGTTGAAGAGTTCAATCTTTAGAGACACCCCGATTCTCGAACATTTGGAATGTGTAATTCACCAAGGTGAAAATTCAATCTTCAAGACATTTTTAGTTATGCACTTGTTTGGTTTGGTTGTTGGATTTCCCAAATCAGGGATAATACTTAAATGGGGGAGGATTGTTGGTGTTTTATGAAACACACAGCTATTTAAGTATAATTGGATTCGAGTAGCTGTGAACTCGAGACGTTAAAACAAGTTCGGTGGTGCGGAGGGCACACTTGTATAAACTATATACGAGTTTACAGTTTTAGGATGAGTATTAAAATTGTGTTGGTTATAACTCTAACGACTAACATGACTTGTCCTAGAGTGTGGAAAGATGTATCACTTAACAGTTATTTATAATTCTGATGATGGTGTTGTGTAGTGTCTAATTCCTTGATTGAAAGGATGAGGATGGATTAAGGATGGTGTGCGGGATGCAGTGTTGGCAGCATGCCTAACTTCTCTTGCCAATAAATGAGTTTACTGCATTATCCTAGGATGTGAAATGATACATCCTTGCAATTATAATTATGATAACTACATGGCTTGTCGTAGAATGATGAACTGTTGCATCATTTCATGACATTTATTTCCTATATATGCATGCGTACACATGCATGTTGGAAGAAGTGGAAGAACACATAAAACACAACAAACAGAAACACAAAAACAAGTGAGAAGCAAAAATTCTTAGACATACGTAGCAACAAGAAAACAGTTACTCAAAAGTATTCTAATGATTCAAGCCTAGAATATGAGGGATTCTCAATTATTTTATCTTCGAATGGAATTTGTGTAACCCAAGGCTGTAATAGGGCAGAATTACTCTTTAAGGAAAGCGTACACTCCAACAATATTGAAGAGTAATTTTTTGAACGTATTGGATGATGTGTTAGAATTGTATAAGAGTGATGCATCGTAAGTATGGTGGCCTATAACCCATATGGTTAAAGCTACGTATCTAAAGGAAGAAGGTTGTGGGATGCACTCAAAAAAATTAGAACTGATAACCTTGGATAGTCCTCGGAGATTTCAACTGTACATTATCGCCGAATGACAAAATCGGGGGAGTAGAATTGTCAAGGTACTTTTTGCAAGACTTTAGTGACACTTGCGCAGCATGCTCCCTTGTGGATTCACCTTCTTTTGGTCCTTGGCACACTTGGCGAGGTCCGGATCGACTTTTGGCAAAATTAGACAGGGCCCTCATAAATGATTATTGGGTTTTTGGTTCGTGTATTGCCTACTTCCTGAGCTTTCAATCAAGAATGGACCACTGAGCATTTTATGTTGATCTTTCATGCAGCGAGCAACCGGGGAGTAAACCGTTTCGTTTCCAAAACATGTGGAATGAACATTCTGAGTGCAAAAACTTGTTACAAACAATGTGAGATACTTCGGGAATTGGAACAAAATAGTATGTACTCGTTACTAAACTCAAAATACTGAAAGGGCCCCTCCGGGAATTGAATAAGAGAGAGTACTCCAATATTTCATAAAGAGAATTACATGCCAACAAACCGTTGGATGACACAATAAACAATATGGATATCTTGAATGCCACAATGGGAGACTGGGAAGGAATCTTAAACCTAAGTGATAAGGCATGGTTCGTAGAGGATGCAGGAAGAAGGTTTGTGGCGCAAAGGAAAAGAACAAAGCACCTTTTGCTATCGGATAGAGGCACTAAGTACTACCATGATCTCATAAAAAGTGCAGGGAATTACTCGCCTATCTCAGCAATCTATGATTTATAAGGAAATTTGATCACAACGCAGAACAGAATCAGGCAGCTATGTGTGGACTTCTACACAAACCTTTTTGGTAGAAACACGACCCGTGTCACCACAAACATGCACATCTTACAGAGAGGGCGGAAAATAAATACCACTGACAAGGCTTGCTTGGGAATGGGGTATCCAGTTCAGAGATCAAGAAAGTGGGTTTTCCATGGATAATGACAAGGCGCCAGGGCGGGAGAGTATACTCCTGCTTTTTACAAGGCAAACTGGGATATTATTGGGCAAGACGTATGTGAAGCAATACCGGACTTCTTTCAATCGGGCAGAATCCTTAAACAGATAAACCACAATTTCATCTCCCTGATCCCGAAGAAATCAAATGATCCATGTGTCAGTGATTTTAGGCCCATCTCATGCTGCAACGTGGTTTACAATATAATCACAAAAATCATCGCAACAAGGATTGCAGCAGTCCTTCCGTCCATCATTGATGAAACGCAGACCGCATTTGTTGAAGGGCGTTCTATAACGGACAATATTATGTTGGTGGAGGAAATTATTAGAGGTTATTTTAGGAAAAAGAACAATGCATGGTGCATGGTTATGGTTATGGTCGATATCAGAAAGGCGTTTGACACGGTTTCATGGGACTTTCTGAGGGAGGTTCTTTGCCATCTAGTTTTCCCGGAACGTATGGTTAGCTGGATAATGGAATGTGTCTCAACCTCCACCTTCTCGGTTAAAATCAATGGTGCACTGCACAAGTTCTTTCCGAGTCGGAGAGGGCTCAGACAAGGAGACCTCATGTCGCCGATGCTCTTTGTAATCTGCCTTGAATATTTTTCCCGCGTGATCAGAAGTGCAACCGCGACACCGCAATTTGGGTTTCACCCAAGATGCGAGCCCTTATGGATCTCACACTTAGATTTTGCAGATGACTTGATGTTATTTTCCATAGGGGACCGGAGATCAGTTACCATCTTGATGTAGTCACTGAATGACTTCGAAATCACATCAGATCTTACTATAAATGCCGCAAAATCAGCAATTTATATGGTGGGGTGTAAGATGACCTAAGGTTTACTAGATATTGATTGGGCCAACTGCCAGTCCGTTATCTAGGGGTGTCTCTTGACTCGAAAAAATGGAAAGTCTTGCAATTTCCTCCGCTCATTGAGGCAGTGAAGCAATAAATTTCCAACTGGAAGGGTTATACACTTTCTTACGCGGGCAGACTTGAATTAATAAGATCAGTTCTCCAAGGGGTAAGTGGATTCTGGATACAGCAGGTTCGACTCCCGCAAAATGTAATCCAGCACTTGATATCGATTTGTAGGAAGTTCCTTTGGCAAGGAAACTCGGCCCCTGTTTCATGGGAATTTTTTTGAAGAACAGTAGAAGAAGGAGGACTTGGAATCCGAGACATTGGCACTTGGAATGAAGCACTCTTGGCGAAGAAAATATGGAATTTTCATAGCAGGAAAGAGAGTTTATGGACTAAATGGGTGCACTCCTTTTACATAAAAGGAACGGATTTCTGGAAGTGGACTCCCTCGAAGTATAACTCATCAGCTCTAATTAGGCGCCTCATGAACATAAGGAACAATTTGTTCACTGCCCTCGGGGGAAGAAATGTTGTCATCACCAAAATGGCAAGTTGGGGAACCCCGAGGGAGCTTGACTCTTCAAAAATTTATGAAGTACTTGCGGGGAAATTACAGGCATAGAGAATCTTTAGGCTACTTCGGAAAAGTTCTTACCCACCGAAGTATTCATTCATAGCGTGGAGGGCGGTGAGAGGACAGCTTCCCACAAGAGATAGATTGAGAAACTACTATGGTGAGAGGTGCTGCCCCTTTTGTAAGGAAGCAAGGGAGAGTGTCCAATGTCTTTTCTTCAATTGTGAGTTTTCAAGGGACATTTAGGAACCCATAAAGGAGTGGATGAGGTTGCAAAGAAGGTGCTACAATTAGAGGTGCGGTCAGGGGGTCATAAGGGAAGCACGGGGTTCCAAGTAAGCGGCCAGATTGGGGGTCCTCGCAATGTTAACCACGGTTTACTATATATGGAAGGCAAGAAACAAGCTTGTTAAGGAAGGAACTGCAGCAATGATGCCAACTCTGAAGCACCAGATATACACATTGTTGTACAAATTGTTCCCAGGTACCAACACGGCCAGCAGATATTGCATCCTTGCCCAGCCCGAATTGGATGAATATAGTTTCAACTTTTTTTCCTGCTCACTATACCGGTGATGTACAACAATGCAAAACCCGGTTACATTTGCCTACTTACCAAAAGTAGGGAGAACAGTCCAAACTGCTACAGCGGAGTCACGCGGCTAAGATGACTCACTTTGATGCTATTCAGTGGCACCATTGTACCATGAATACCGAAATTGTACGCAGACTGGTAACGCACAATTAAAATAAAATCCGGTTATGGTTCCCCACTTACCTAAAGTGAGAATGGCAGTACAAACTGTTAAGAGGAGTCAAACGGTTAATATAGTTCACTTTGGTGTCATATCAGTGGCACCATCATAACACTAATGCTGATTTGTCCGCCCACCGATAACGCACAATAAAATCAAATCCAAAAATGGTTGCCTACTTACCTAAAGTGGGAAAGGCAGTACAAAATGCAACGCTGAGTCAAGCGGTTAACATGACTCACTTTGGTGTTAAATCTGTAGCGCCATCGTATTGTGAATCCCGATTTGTGTACCAACCGGTAACGCACAATAACATCAAATCCGGTATTGGTTGCCCACTTACCAAAAGTGGGGAAGGTTATTACAGAATAACCACTCTGGCACTATATCGGTGGTGCCACCGTATCTCCAAATCTGATATGTACTATCATCGCGGTGTAATATAGTAACTGCAAACCCATACACGGTTGCTCACCTACCAAAAGTGAGATGGACAGTTACAGAACTGTCACGCAGGTATACGCGGAATAAGTATACCAGGGGGTCCTATAACAATGAAGACACAGTTAAGCTATCACATGGGGGATTGAAGGCAAGATCACTCACTACTTAGGGGATCACACTTCGACCTTGAGTGGGATCTTGCTCACAATCTCGTGCACCTTGTGGCATACTCCCTCGGTGCACCTGGTTAGCTACCATATGGATCATCATCACTAGAGCATCACTTTGGCATATTACTTCATCAGCATCCCATTTGGCGCATAACTACCTACATATACAAGGCATGCACCGAGAGGTATACACCCCAATGGGGTCCTCCTCCAGCACCGCCTTTGCTTCACCATCAACCGTCTCACTACTCGGGGGCAAAGAAGGATCTCAAACACTTGCTTAGCCACCGTGCCTCCGGGCACCACGAGGAGACTCACACCGGCGCGTACACCTACTTGCTAGTTAGGACTACTGCCTACATCGGAGATTCATATACTAGCACATAATATGTTCGGTTACATGTTCATGCCTCGTTATGTTGTATGTAATTACTTATGAACTACACTAGGTAGCCTTTTATTTTGACATACCGAGACCAACAAGGTCTTGCATTTTGAGAGGGGTTGTGTCCCTGCACCACTTGTATTCTGGACATTTGTCATTTGGTTCTATGTTTACTTACCTTTTACCGTAAAGCTACGCATCTACCATACAGTTAATGAAGGACCTCCACACGAGCCAAAGTTTCAATGCATGATTACAGTACAACACCCTATACATCTCAAATGTTTGCCCAACGGAAGAATCTAATATAGTATGCTTTTAGAATTGCCTTAAAAGTCCATAAAATACCCAGGAATAAAATTTACCCTGTTGTACATCAATTATAAACTTTTCATTCCCTTTCATTTCATTATTTTAATTTGCTGGTTGTCATTTATGTACCAAGAGAAGTGGTGGTGACTGGGATTTCAAGGAATCCCTATTCATCAAGTTTTCTAATGCATCCTTCATAAACTTCTCCACACACTTCTTTTCTCTCCGCCTCCTACTCCGGCTGGGGAGAGCTTCTCGACCTTTACTTTGAGCCGGCGTCCGATAATTAATGATTCTATAGAACAACATAGTTGGAAAAACTCATGCCATGTCCCAAAAACTAAAAAAAACAATAAAGATGATTTTTATTATTATTATGAATCAATCTGAACATTTGAATGAATCATCAATATTGTTCATATTGAAAGAATGATTTCCAATGATAATTATTATTGATCATGAAGAGAATAAATAGAGAGTACAAAGCACAAAGTAGACGAGTCCTAATATAACTCTAAACTAGTCAACAAGATAAAATCAAATCAAATCATCTAACTGATTGATTCTGACACCCCCCTCAAGCGAAGCATCGGATGGTCGCCTATGCACAGCTTGGATCTGAAGAACTCGAACAGTGGACGAGATAACCCCTTGGTGAATATGTCCACTATCTGAAGAGAAGTGGGTACGTGCGCAACTCGAAGCTTTCCGGAGGCCACCAACTCTCAAACAAAGTGATAGTCAATGTCAATGTGTTTCGTCCGTTTGTGAGCCACTAGATTCTAAGCCAAGAAGATAGCGCTATTGTTGTCACATAACAGCAACGGAGGACCGGACAGAGGAACTCAAAGATCACGAAGCAAGTGAGTGATCCAAACAACCTCTGAAGCAGTGTTAGCTAGAGCTTGATACTTAGACTCAGTGCTGGAACGAGAAATGGTGGAATGTTTCTTAGCACTCCAGGAAATAAGATTCCCACCAAGAAATACAGCATATCCATAAGTAGATTGATGAGTCTCCAAACAGCGAGCCCAGTCAGCATCAGAATACCCCAAAACCATAGGAGACCTAGAAGAATGAAATGTAAGACCGAAATGAAGAGTACCTTGAACATAGTGCATAATCCACGTAACTGCCGCAAAATGATCATCTCTGCGGTTCTGAATATACTGAGCGACTGTGTTGACTGAGAAGGCCAAGTCTGGATGAGTGATGGTCAAGTACTGAAGAGCTCCAACCAAAGAACGATACAAAGTCGGATTCCGGAACAGAGGGATAGTAGAACTGTGTAACTGAGAACCTGGCACAAAAGGTGTAGAGATTGGTGAAGTATCGGACATCTTTGCACGAATCAGAATGTCCTGAGCATACTTTTCCTAACCAAGAAGTAAACCTGATGAAGTAGGTGAAACTTGAAGGCCAAGAAAGTAATAAAGAGCGCCAAGGTCCTTAATCGCAAACTCACGATGCGTCCGATCAATAAACTGAAAAAGAAGAGTCGAGTCGTTCCATGTGACAATGATGTCATCCACATATACTTGAAGATAAAGCAGTGATGAACCCCTCAAGAGAATGAACAATGACATGTCGGCAGAGCTGAACTAAAATCAAGCTGAGTCAAATAAGTGCTGAAATGCTGGAACCATGCCCGAGGAGCTTTCTTAAGTCCATAAATGGTCTTTCGCAAGCGACAAACATAATCTAGATGAATGGGATCCCTGTAACCAACTGGTTGCTTCATAAAGACCAGAGCATCGAGAACACCATTAAGAAAGACATTATTGACATCTAGCTGATGAAGCGGACATGAGAGCATGGTGGCAATGGCAAGAACTATCTGAACAGTGGGGGCCTTGACCACTGGACTGAAAGTGTGATCAAAATCAAAACCCAGAATCTGCGAGAAACCTTGCGTCACAAGTCTAGCCTTATGACGTTCAACAGTACCATCGGGTCGATACTTCAGCCGATAAATCCATTTGGAGCCAACAATGTTAGCGTCTAAAGGGGGAGGCACAAAATCCCAAGTGTGCTGACCACGAAGGGCCTCCATCTAGTCATCCTTGGCGGTAACCCAAGCCGGATCCTGAAGAGCAGTACGATAATCCGTCGGCTCAGACTGAGCAAGCAAGGCTGCAGTAAGTCCATGAGAGATAATATCTGAATAATCTTTGCGATGAATAACTCCAGTCATTGACCGAGTGACCATGCGATGAGTGCGAGTCCGAGGAGGAGAGACCGGAGGAGAGACAGGAGGAGTAGAACTGATCGAGGAGGCTGGTGAAGAAGCAGTCAAGCTGGGCGGAGACTGAGCAGGCAGACTGATCGGTGGAGTGGTACCAGGCAACTGTCGTGGTGCTGGTGGCAGATCTATGGCACAGATGGAGCAAGAGGTTGAAGGATATGTAGTCAGCACAGGAGCGGTTGGAGGTAAAGGAGGTGCCGAATCAGAATCAAGATCAACAAAAGCAGAAACATATAACACTGAAGGTGGAGAACCGATCTCCGAAGGAATGGATGAGGCAAATGGAAAGCACGTCTCGTTAAAACGAGCATGTCGAGTGACATAGATTCTTCCAGAAGTGCGATCAAGGCACCGAAAATCGCTGGTGCTGGAGACAGTAAAGCAGATGCACCATAGTCTAAGACATAAAGACTATTTTCAATATGATCATGACCCAAGGTTTCCCTAGTGATTTTATGCTGAATAATAAATAAACGATCATCAAACCAGACAATAGCATTTAAATCCCTAGTCAATTTGCTAATTGAAAGAAATTTTTTGGTTATATAAGGCACAATAAACACATCATAAATAGGAAAATACTTCGAAATCCAAGAATCGCCAACATGTGTAATAGGGAGTTTAGTACCATTACCAACAAAGACTTGAGCAGAACCACTATAAGGTGTCACAAAATCAACAGCATTGGGAGACGATGCCATATGTCTAGTGGCACTAGAATCGACAATCCACTTTGAGCAATAATTCTTATTACCAACGAAATGGGTCATATTGGAAAATATAAGAAAACCAATGTGTAGAAAAGGTGCACTCAATCAACTCGGTCAGCTAAAGAAAAGTGAAGCGTGAGGAGCTACTGGTGGGTTCGTGAAATAACGTGCGGAGAGGGCGCGTGAATCTGGCTGAGAGCACCTGTTTCCTTCTTCGCTGCAATGAATACCAGACTCGCCGAAGTGATGCTCGAAATCCGAGAAAGCTGATAACACCGAGAAGAGTGATGCCGCAGAGAGCAGGCAGGAGAGAAGTCCACAGAATGATTGTTGGACAAGATTGCCGACTCTGAGATAAGCAGAGAAGATCGCTGGTGCTGGAGGGAAATGTCGGTGAAAAATGCGCCGCTTGATTGAAGAAGCGAGGCCAACCGGTGAAAGGGAACCAAATTGTCGCCGGAAAATAGGAAACACCGAGGAAACCTGAGAGATGCCAGAAACTGGTAGGGAGAGACGCCGGAAAAAGGCTGCCGGAGGTGCCGGAAGTTGGCCAGATTCAGGCGGTCGTTGTAATCGTCGAAAAAAGAAGGAGGGGGAGAAAAATAAAATTAGGGTTTAGGATTTAGGATTTAGGATCAGAACTTGCTCTAATACCATGAAAGAATGATTTCCAATGATGATTATTATTGATCATGAAGAGAATAAATAGAGAGTGCAAAGCACAAAGGTAGACGAGTCCTAATATAACTCTAAACTAGTCAACAATATAAAATCAAATATAATCATCTAACTGATTGATTCTGACACATATGTTGTTGGTATGTCTTGAATATGTATTAGCCGCTTCGACAGGTTGGTACAGGGGTCTCTGTTTGGGCTGTTATTGGCATTCTGTCTTCTGTTTTGGTTTGGGACAAAATTATATTGGGCCCAAAGCCGTTAGGGTTTAAGGTGGAGAGGGCTATATATACAGTGCCTCATCCTTTTATTGTAACCCTAAGAGATAAGATTGGTAGAGAGTAGAAAATATGTAATTCTGACATTTCTCTCTAGTGGAATCCGACCTTGGTCGGCTTTAGATGTAGTCAATTGGTGAACCACGTAAATTCTCGATATTTTGTCTTTCGCTTCATTTTCTTTGATTGTTCTTTCTCGGTATTCCGCACAACATATGCTTTATATATGACTCGACTAACTTTTGTGATTTGAGTTTCTATCCTAAGTACAGGGAATGGGTATATTGTTGCATTAAACTAAACATGTATGCACACAACAAGCACTATTCAAAGTGTCATTATGTGGGTGATTTATGCTAAGATTTTTTTTTAAAAAATGTCTAAACCAATTAATATATTGAGGATAGAATTAATAAAATTTTAAATTATTTATATGTGTTTGAATCATAGTAAATTGAGTGATGAATTCAAAATGAAATACAAATTATAAACACAACTTAATGGCACAGATCAGATCTTCTATTCAACCTTGCACCAAGTAACCGCGATATTATTTTTTAAAATATGATATAATTAACTATGTACATATTTTACAATAAAATTTATCAAAATTCATTACACCGAGATTTTCTCTTCTCAAAATAAACTAGAATCAATGCTTTCGACCACTTTGATAACTCTACCAGATTTATTGCGCACCTCAACAACGATTTTCCAGACGGTATCCTCTGACATATTCTATTGTCGGTACTTTCTTTATAACCGTGGCTTATGAAAGTCCTAGCCTTTTTTCCCCATAATTTTATCATATTAACAACAGCTATTTCCCACATTGTTTTAATTAGAAATAACATAAAAGGAAATTAGGAAATCCCATACAGCAGCCGGCTGTCCTATACAGCGAAATTATGCTATGCAACTTAAACTTCTGCAAATTAGGAAAGGCGGTTATGAAGGAAGCAAGCCAAAAGAGGGTT
>JAULKM010136427.1:0-18787 GCA_032355605.1 Rubia tinctorum
TTCAAAAAGAACTTACAAGTGTTTGTGTTAATGAAATCATAAAAGTCATTCTTCGTGATATTGGGATAAAGTATTTGCTCTTATGGTGGACGAGTCACGAGATGTGTCAATAAAGGAGAAGATGGGAGTTGTCTTGAGATATGTGAATGATCAAGGTGATATTATTGAGCGATTTCTTGCTTGTGGATCATGCTTCTAACACTTCCTCTATTTCTTTGAAAAAAATGCTATTGGTTATTTTTTGCAAAGCGTAATCTGTCTATATCCAAATTGAGATGCTAGGGATATGATGGATCTTCCAATATGCGAGGTGAGTATCATGGATTGATAGCCCTCATATTGAGAGAGAGTTCAACTGCAGGGTATGTTCACTATTTTGGTCACCAACTTCAATTGGTCACTGAAAGAGTAACATATATGTGAGTGAATTTTTCAATTATATTGGTATTATTGTGAATGTCACTGAAGGTTTGTGTAAAAGAAAATAGATGACTATGAAGTTTGAGCATGATGGACTCTTGGAATGTTTGGAAAAAGGAGAGATTGTTACTGGCAAGGGAAGAATATCAAGAAACTAGTTTGAAAAGGTTAGGGGATACTTGTTGGGGATCAAATTTCATTACTATTGTTTGTTTGATGACTACGGGCCTTTTGATTGTACAAGTGCTAGAGAATATGCATGTAGATGGTGAATATGTTGATGGTAGAGGTCTACCTTCAAGTTTGATTGAGAAAATGGAAAATTTTGACATTGTATTTGTGATGTACTTGATGAAGAACCTTCTAGGAATTATAAATCAACTTTCTATTGCTTTGCATCAAAAGAATCAAAATATATTGTTAGTCATGAGTCTGGTTTAAGCAATGAAGAAAGTGGTGCAAGAATTTAGAAATGAAGGGTGGCAGAAATGGTTATATCAAGTGAGCATTTTTTGTGAAAAAGTATCCTGTCTCGGTGTCAAATATGTAATAAAACAGGGTAACTTGTGGTCATAGCAAGCGAAGTAGGCAAATGGTTGCCAATCTCTATCACTTTCGTCCTGATATTTATATTGCAGTATGCTTGTTATCTTCACTTATTATACTTTACTTTATAGTTAATTTTGCTTTACACGTTTCTTAACTTTGTAATTATGTTAATATTAGATACTTATTTGATGATTCGAGATATGAATCAACGCTTTTCAGAATCAGTTTCAGAATGTATTGTGTGTCTTAATCCCAGGGATTCATTTTCTAAATTTGACATTGGTATGTTGCTCAAACTTGTAAGTTTTTATCCAGATGACTTCTCACTTTATGACCTTGCACCATTTGAACAAGAACTCCAAGTTTACATTGAAAATGTACAAGGCGGTGAAGATTTTTTAGTGATTGAAAACTTGGGATATCTTGCTAAGATAATTGTTAAAACAAACGGAGATTTGGTTTTTCCATTGACATATCATTTGATTGAGTTAGCATTGGTACTACATGTTGCAACTGCTTCCGTTGAAAGAGTTTCCTCTGCAATGAAAAATATCAAGACTGATTTATACAATAAAATGGTAGATGAATGGTTGAATGATTGCATGGTTGTATACATCGAGAAAGAGGTGTTTGTCAAAATTGAGAATGAGAAGATCCTACAAAATTATCAAAACATGCAGACGCGTAAAATACAACTCTCTCCACTTAATCTCACAACTGATCCTAGTATTCAGAAGTAGTTATGTAGTAAGACCATGTTATTTGTATTATTAATTTTTGCAATATAACTTTTGAAACTATTTATATTGGATGAGAAAGAAATTGCGTACAAGTTCGCCCTTTCTAAAATTTTAGTCTGGTTCCACCGCTAATCATGGATATCTATTTTAAAAACTTAAATATATATAATTTTACAAAAGTAAAGACATAAAATAGTGGTCTTGGACTAGACTTTCAATATCCCAAAATGGATCAAGATATAAGAATCGCACAAACAAGTCATAGCTTCGAAGTTCAATCAAAATTGTGACTTGAACACAAGTGCACCCTAACATGGTTGATTGTTGGATTCATTTAAGCGGTAGATTGTCCATAATTTCATGTATATGTGTGCCTTTTCTTTATACGAACTACTCTAGTTTGAGTTTGAATCTTTTATCCACAGTAGTGGATCCGGAATAATAATACACTGAGGCACTTTGTTAATAGATAGGGGTACGTATGAGATACACTCGATTTATATTTACAGTTTATCCAATGTTACGAGATTTTCAACATTCTGTAAGTAGAACCAAATTAAAATATTTAATATGAATTGCAATCATCCAAGTAAGATTTAGTTTAAGAGCTATGTGAGCTAACTCTATAGTTTTACTTGGTTTTAATAATTGTGTTTTTAAAACCTCTTGATTCTTATTTTTCCAAATCTTCCATAGCATGCTAATTGAAAAATAATTGCATACTCATCATATCTTGCGGTTGAAAACCAATCCAAAACCATGTAACAAAATGAAGCGGTGATTCCTTGTTAATTTGAATCTCAATAATAATGCACGTCATAATCATTTAGATTGTTTACACCTAAAATTTAGGTGTAGTAAATTCTCATCCTATAACTCCCTATTCCATTAACAAACCTTTGGGGAAAAATCATTTACTTGCTTGAGATGTTGTTGGTAATGCACTAGTAATACCCTCCAAGCATACATTCTCCAATTCCAAAATTTTAATTCCAAAATTTACTTCAATTAATTCGAAGAGAGTCATTTCCTCCAGATTGTGCACTTTCATGTTGGATTTAATATCTAGTTTTAATCTTGAACTTCTTTTCCTTGATCTCTCCCACAATAGTTTGTGTTGCGAATGCTCATATTTTAGAATGTGTGCTTGATGGGTATATCTAATATGAGTGTCTAGTCTGGAAAATTAAATCAAACTGTGCAGCAATTGAATATGAGGAGTTATTATTGATGGCTTATGCTAGAGTAAATGAGGGCATAAATGATGCATGTATTTTGATTCAGCTTGTTTGAGTAAAATGAATGGAGATTAAAAAAAAGTTATTTCTTTGCATTGGATGAAGAGTTCAGAACCACTATGATATCGGAAACAATTACATAATTGATATATGACTTGAGGTAATGCGAAGTCTTTCTATAATGGTGTGAGACAAATCATAACTAATGTTTCCTATGTTCCATAGTTGAAAATTAATATCATAAGGATAGGACAACTTCATGAAGCATGCTTAGAAATTGTGATCAAGGAAAGGATATTCAAGGTTTATCATACATCTCAATAAAGGTGTTATTGTTGAAACCAACATGAGTGTAAACATGATTTTTGTTGTACTCACCTAGCCACAAAGCCAATCTCAATCGGTTTTAGTGTTCAATAATTGTCTCATTGTAAGTGGGGGTTCTACATCCTAACTATGACATTGCAGATCCGGTCACTGGAATTATAAGAGCCCACAAACTTTAGAGAGAAAGAAATTGGTTAAGGGATTTTCATAAATTGACTATAATGATAGATTCATACACAATCAGTCTTATTGGGAAAAAAATATCGGGATCCAATACCTATAAGAAGTTTTTGGAGAGTTGCACAAATTATTGATCTCGTCCAGGAAAACATTTTTAAACAATAAATCCTACTCCATTCAGTAAAAAGAGACACAGTTTGTGTTTGTTAGATGACTATAGCCGAAAGTCATAAACATACTTGTTGGCTGAGAAGCATAAAACTGTAACTTACTTCAAAATATTTTTGAAGTTAGCTAGAAACGACACGATTTCCACTTAAGTGTTTACGCACAATAGGAGGTGAGGAGTTTATCCTTTTAAGTTTAATAGGTTTTGTGAGGAGAATGGGATACCAAGGAAATTGAATACTACATATACAACTCAACATAATGGTGTTGAAGAGCATAAATATAGAATCTTTCTGAACATGATATGTGTTGTGCTTTCAAATAAGAGACTTCCAAAAAAATATTTGGGCTAATCATGGTCAAATGGAGCAATTTTGTGTTTAATATATACTCAAATATGACAACGAAAAGCATTGCCCCAGAAGAAGCATGGAGTAAAGTTTCTCCCACCGTCGGTCATTTTCGTGTTTTGATTGCTTTGCACATGTTCATATGTCTCGGGTAGGGAGAAATAATTTTGATCACGTATGCTTGTATTTTTAGGAATAAATTATCAGTTTAAAGGGTTTTTTAGAAATAAATTTTCATTAAAATCAAACAAAACAAAATTATTACATCTTTAATCCCTCACTCCAGGATTTAAAACAAAAATCAATGAATTCCAAGCAAGTTTAAGTAATTCATTAGGCATTTCTAATCAGGCTAACTTGTTATCACTTTAATTGCTGTTTTTGGGCCATTTTTATATAAAAATGATCCTAAGCAAATGATAACCAAGATTTTATAAGACCAATTTTCAAAGCCCAAATCATTGCTAACCCTGCTGGATTCCTAACTGTTCTATATTTTATATAGCAGAATTGATTCTTCCTCAATCTCCATCACCATACTGCCTATTTCTCTGCTCTTGTCTTGAAAAATTCTATGATTTCGTTCCTCCCATAAACTGTATAAAGCTGCAACATACTTTACTAGTTTTCTTCTTTTTCCCCTCACCTTCAGCAGCTTCAAGTTCTTCTTTAACTTCTTTAAATCTTGGACTTTCTACAAACCAATTCTATTGATCACCTCTGCAGTATAAGTGCAACTAGAAAAATATATATGCTTAATTGTTTCCTCCTTCAGGCCACACAGAGTACACATCTGCTATTTCCTCAATATGTTAAAAGACTGTAATCTCTTCAAAGTTGCCAACCTTCCTTTTAACATCAACCATAAAAAGAAACTGCGCTTTGGCATTATTTTTTAATCCCATATTAGAGCAGTCATTGAATCCATTCACATTCTCCTTTCAACAAGTTGTATGCCTTTGTTGTGCTAAATCTTCCTTTCCCATCAATACAACTATCAAGCGTTCCTGCCATCTGCAATTTCAATATGTTCAAAAACTTCCATATCCAGCTTTCTGAGGGTTGTGACTGATAAACCTCAAACTTTCCCCCCTCAAATAGTAGGAATTTAGCCATTTGATCTATAAGATATCCTGTTTCTTCTGAATGCTCCATGTGTGCTTACACAATGTTGCCTAAGTCCATAAGGAAGGGTCTCTGAACCCTGCTCATCTCTGCTGCCTGTTTCTGCTCAAAGTCTCCCTAGAGGCTGGTATAAAATACCTCTCATCTAGCTTCTTGTTCCATAAAAATTCCCTGCATTTTTTCACAATATCTTCATGAATGATTTCAAGCAATTTAAAATTTCCTGACCAAAAACCTGCAATGCTTAGAAGTACAGTATTTATTAGTTGAACCTTTTCTGCATACGTTAGTCTCCTTGAGTCCTATGAATTCATTTTGTTGCAGATTTTATCCAATAAAATTGAACAAGCCCTTCTGTCCCATCTGAAAGTGGACAATGGTAACCCAAAATATTTCATTAGGAAATCATCTTTTTGAATGTTCAATATTACTGCCAATCTGATCATTTTTTCCTCTTCCATGGCTGAGAAATAAATAGTTAATTTCTGCTCATTAAAAGATAAACCAGGCAATCCATGAAATTATGCCAATACTTCTTTAACTCCTATCAAAGAATTCTCATTTGCTTCACAAAAAATTAACGGATCATTAGCAAACAACTAGCTATGAACTCCTACCATCTTACATCTCTGATGAAAGCCTATTTTCCCTTCTTTAAAATTTTTAGTCATCAGTCTGGTGAGATACTCCATAGAGATAAATAATCTCCATGTTTCACCCTAACACCTCCTGTAAATGCTTTAGTATATTTTCCATTTGCGGATAGGCAAAAATTCGAGGATCTCACACATCTCTCTATCCAGGACAAGAACTGAGCTAGGAATCTTAATTTCCTTAACCATTCAAACAGAAACTCCCAATTAATTGTATCAAAAGAATTTCTCAATTCTACTTTTATCACACAGCTAGACTTAAGGACTTTCAGTTTATATTTGAATCAGTTCATGGGCATACGAGACATTATGAGCAATATGGCTATTTTTAACAAATGCTCCTTGATTTAAATTAATCAGTTCTGGCAAAATTTCCCCCCAATCTAGCACACATAATTTTGGTAATGACTTTATACAACAAAGAACAACAAGACATGGGTCTTAAATCAGAAGCAATTTGAGGATGGTTTACTTTTGGAATGAGTGCTATGACAGCTTTATTGAATTCCATTGGTATTTCTTAACCTGAAAACAAAGTTCTTTACAGTCTTTATAAAATCCTCTCTTGTGAAGTCCCAAGTCTCCCTGAAAAATGACTTCCATATCCATTATACCCAGGGTTTTTACTTGCCTTAATCCCCTTCAGTGCATTGTAAATTTCAGCCCTTGTGATATCTGCATTTAAAACCACCCGCTATTGTATACTCAGAACACTCCCTTCTTATGTTAATGCCTCCTCACATTTTCTTGTTCTTCTTGTTGCCAAGCCCAATTGCTTTTGAAGAAATGCTATCAGATGTTTCTCTAGTTCAATCCCTTCCACATATTTCCCTCCATTTTTAAGGTATAAATTCTGATTCTGATATTGTCTTTCTTTCAGCCTTGCATAAAAAAATTGGTATGTCACCATCCTTCATTCAAAGGATTTTTGCCATCTGTTGCAGAAAATTTAATTCTACTTCTTCTAGATTCAACATTTCTTCTCTTTTGATTTTCTCATCCTCCTGTTTAGCTTCTAAACAGGGATCTAAGTGCATTTTTTCACTTTCTTTAATCCAGCCATGCTGTGCCATTGCAGTTCTCTTCTCAATCTTTGAGAATTTTTCTTATTCAGTTCTTGAAGTGGTCTTTCCAGCCTTAGCAGGTTCCTCCTTAACTCCTCCATGATTTCTCATTTTCTCCACAAAGTTTCCAATAATGACCTAAACTGTTTAGATTTAGTCCACATATTGAAGAACCTAAATTTATTTTTTTCTGCTTTCCCCCATTTTAAATTCCAATCATCAATGGGAAATGGTCAGAACGACTGTTAATATTTACTGTACATAGAGACTCACTGAAGCTCTTTATCCAGCTCTGATTTATCAGTGTGCTCTATCTATTTCGATCAAAATTCTCTCCCCCACTTTCCTCCTATTATCCCAGGTATTCTTTGGGCCAAAGGTTTTCAATTCCTGAAGTTTCAGTTTAGCTAATGTCTCCTGAAAATCCTCCAATTCTGCTAGTATAACACTATTTCCACCTATTATGTCCTGAATATTTAAAGTTCCATTAAAATCACCTAAAACTATCCAAGGACCACCTCTTCCATTCTCCAAGTCTTCTAGTTGCTACCATAATTCTTTCCTGCCATCTGCATTATTTTCTCATCTACAACTGTTACATAAAACCTCTCTCTAATCCCAATCATTTTTACCTCCATATCCATAAGCTACTCTTGTTTTGTTAAACCCTGAACCTGGAATATGTCTGGGTTCCAACCTAATTATATTCTGTCTTCTTTTATATCTATCCATTTGTCTCAAAATTCCATCCTAATCACATTGATTTCCAAACCTCCATTTCTTTCTCCTTCTGTACCTTAGTTTCCAGTAATCCCAAAAAACCTATCTTACTTTTATGTACATAATCCCTGCATTTTTTTACTTTTCTTTGCTATTTACACCTCGAACATTCCATACCATCATTGCATCATTCATCATCAGGTGGATCTCCCAATTCATTATCCCTTACTCCACTGCATTCCCCCCATATTTCCCATACCTTGTATATAATTTCCTGATTCCATCACATCTTTTCCCAACAGTACTGAATTCCTACTGTTTCCTCCAATTTCTCCTATTTTCTCTATACCATGACATCTCTCACTTTAATTTTCTTCTCACTTCTGCATCTTTCACTACTTTTCCTATACGTACATACGGTTGTCTTACAATCTGTTTGACGATAGTTGCTTTTATTTCCACTTTTCTGCACTCCTCTGTAAGATGTCCTAACTATGAGCATTTGTTGCAACACACAGGTAACCATTCAAATACAATTTTATGTTTCTGAATGATTTCATTTTCATCAATATAGGAAACATACTTTCGAACAGTATCACATATTCTGACTTCTACCTACACTCTTGCATAATTCAATATGTCCATTTCTATTTTTGCTCTATCCAGTTTCAATGGCCTCTCAATAGCACTAACAATTCTGCACAATAGTTTAGGTTTCCAGTATACCATAGGCAAACTAGGCAATTGGATCCAGACTGTTACCATTTCAGGTTTTACTTCATCAATGTCTTTAGACCACTTAGAGATTATCAGTGGTTTATTATCAAATAGTAACATCTCTTTCTCCATTGCATCATCCCTGTGCTATTTCAATTTAAATTTCACCATAAAAAACTTTCTAACCTTCCAAATCCTCTAAAATTTGTTTTTCTGGATTCTATATAAAAAAAACCCCCCTCTACTACTTGAAATGGGGGAAAGCTACCCAAATATCAACAAAGCACAGTAGTATCCCATGTTTTAATACTATCCTCTACTTCATCCTTCGGGATTTTAGCCATTTTAACACCATTCACATCAATCAAGGGATATGATTTTACATCACCTTTGGTATGATCCTCAAACAGTGATTTCCATGATTTGGGCTGCTCTTCATTTTCATAGCTCAATTTGGTAATAGATTCACTCAGCTCTTTCCTCACCTCTTTTTCATTATCAACATTCTTAGCCCAACACATTCTCTTCACCTTGCTTTCTGAATTTACTTTGTCAACAGCTACCCTTGTACCTTCCTACGTCGTGTTCACAATAGCTATCTCCTTTTCTTCTTCATCATTTAAATCGGGCTCATTCTCATCTTCCCCATACATCTGCTTCAACTTTTGTCCTCCACTCTTCTTTTATCTATCCTTCTTCTCCTTTTTTAAAAATCTCTGTGATTTCCTTTTTTGCTTCCCGATTCCCCCATGGAAGTGTCACCAAAAACACTTTCAGTACAATCCAGTAAATGCACAGTGAGCGTGTTTTTCGCCCATAGAAGAAAGAGAAACAAGCCTTAAATTTCCTTCGACCCTTCTTTCTAAATTGGGGTGCGAGGGAAACCTCATCTTTTCATTTCATCGTTACTCATTCCCGTTAGGCTAAAGTCTTTGGTCTTTCCTTCTCCGCTCCTGCTCACGCTTCGCTGACCTACCGAGTGGCTAAAAGAACAAAGTAAAAAATAACAGTAAACAGAGCACACCACAGAAAGATTCTAAATATGTGAAGTCCTCCTTGGATTCGAGAAGAGGGAAATGAAACGAAATAAGGTGTTTCTAGCTCTAGTTTCGGATGAGCTTCTCCCAATTATGTCTAGTAATAGAATAGGGAGGCTTTCTCTGACCAAGACTCCATTTTTTGCTCCGTTCGTGGAGTGTATGAATTTCCTTGAATGTAGATGTACCAAAAGAGGGAATGAAGGGACATGAATAGGAATTATAGTAACATTGTAAAAAGGGGAAACTGTGGGAACATCTCTACTAACGAGCCATTTCAATAGTACGGGTGTTGCCGTGCCACTAGGCACGACCATGGAATTAATAACTTTTTTATGTTGTTGGATCATCTGTTCTATCTGTTCCAGTTTTGTTTCTCTAGAGAAAATGAGAGGCTAAAAAGAAAAGTATTCGCAATAAATACCAAAAGAAGACTAATTAAGCAGACCATTAATGACTAGTTTGAACACCAAGTGTGGTCTGATAAAAAAAAAGGGATCAGACCACTCTTAGAAAGATAAAACAAAAGCAATCATGAAACTGGCATTCATCTACCCTACAATTCGATCTTTCTTTTTATATGAATTTTTTTAGTTACGATTACCTTTCATACCTAAACTAAAAGTATCCTTTCTCTTTATATATGACAAACACCAATGATATAATGAGATATTGTGATCCTTCCTCTTTAATTCATCTGCAGAGAGGTCATTCACTTCCTATTCCTTCTTTAAATAAAATTAGATGAGAGTTTTCTAAACCTTCCCCGTTATAAGTTCTTTCCTTCCCAAAAACTTAATAAAAGGGGCTTGACTCTTTGGAATCATAGAAAGAAGTTGGGAAGAATGGCTCCGTTGAAAAATAAAAAATGGCCCTAGCTCAGCTTCTTAGCATGACACATCAATTACGCCATTAGAGACTGGATTAGAGCCTTGTATGATTCTCCACTTGCAAGTTAGAAAATATCACCTTATCTTTTTTCATTGCTTTCTTAAGCTATTGCTCGCTTACGAGTGCAAAACTAAGCTCAAGAAACTATTAATTAAGATACTATGCTGGTCTTTTAGCTAAGAGTAAATATCTGTGAAAAGTTTTACTTTATATATGAATAATGAGACCCTGAGCGCTTTAGGGCATCCTCAAGATATGTTTTTCAGATACCATTATCCAATTACAACCCATTTTGCTCAATGGATACAAAATACCCCAGTTTTAGCACCTGGTGTAACAACAGACACCAATTTAATGCGGGGAGGCGGTGATTTAGTAGCAATGGGTGGCAAGGTGACCATGTTACCTATTCCATTAGGAATCAAATATGTTTTGGTCCATCACATTCATGCATTTGAAATTCATATGACGGTATTGATACTCCTGAAAAGATGTTTTATTTGCATGTAGCTCTCGATTTGTACCGCATAAAAATCTTGGTTTTCGTTTTCCTTGTGATGGAACTGGAAAAGGGGGTACATGTCAAGTATCTGCTTGAGATTATGTCTTATTAGGACTATTATGGATGTACAATGTAATATATGTAGTAACATTCCATTTCAGTTGGAAAATGCAGTTAGATGTTTGGGGCTATATAAGTGATCAAGGGGGTAGTAACTCATATCATGGGAGGAAACTTCACACAAAGTTATATTACTATTAATGGATGGCTCCGCGATTACTTATGCGCTCGGGCATAAAAAGTAATTTAGTCTTATGGCTTGTCATTATCTGCATATGGCCTTTTTCTGGCACATACTACTACAACACTATGTTGCATTATTAAGATAAGGCTATACTATTTTGTTTAAAGCCTTAAGCTTGCATCAATCTAAGATTTAGCTTACTCTTCATAGTGGTTGCACTAATAGGGATAGACAGAATGACTACTATAACTTGGCCAACACAAAAATAAAATAATTTCACTCCTTTAGTTCAGACTGTGAACTATTTCGACTATATCCTAAAGTACCATGGTAAGCCAGACCTTTACTTCTTAAAAATATTAGATTATTTTCCTTCCCTACGAAGAGTGTTCAGTCCTAAGTTCTAAGAAGCTAGCTAACTATCTGACTAGGTGATTCTCGTATCAAAGCGTCTGCTTACTAAGTAGCATAATAGTTAACAATTCTCGAGTGCTGCTAGTTTGAATCTTCTCCCTTGATCTGTCTTTGTTTTCATTTAAAAAAGTTGCATTGGCTATTGACTTTTATAATGACTGTAGTGTTAAGAGTTACCAGTGAAGGGAAGTTTTACTTTTAAAGAAGAAAAATTCTTCACCTTGAAAGCCACTAGACTTCTTCCCGAACCTGTGCATGCATGGTTTTGTTGGGATGGAACACTTTTTCCTAAAGGAGTTGGACCGGGACTTAAAGAATGGAAATAGTCTATTTTCAAGGATATCAAGTAAGCAGGAAATTCAGTTAATAAAGGGCAGGGCACTCCATTTTTATTAAGTTTCAAAAGAATGCTCGTAGCGGCGATGCGTTTGCTCGAGTTGGAAAGACCTACAATCAAGCGGCTTCACCCCCTAGACCATTACCATGCAGTTAGGTAGGGACAATCAATCCTTAGTGACGGGGATCTAGAACCTAAGGTCACTCTTTAGGTTCATCTACCCACTAAATTTCTCACTTGAGGGAGAATACAAAAAAGTGCTTTCAGACCACTTGACAAGTATACGATCAGGGGCGTGATCCTTTTTTTCTATGAAATCGTGAACTGATACTTTGATTACATACAAGTACCCTAGAGAGGGTATAATATATAGTAGATAAAGGTTATTAGGGGTTTAATCATATTACTAAGATTGTGATAAGTAGATAATTTATAGATTATGAGGAGATCAGACAATGAGTGTGTTTGGCAGAGTGTACATATTGTGTTTGGTAGAGGTTATAAGTGTTTTACTTATAAGTTAAGTTGTTTTTAGTGTTAGGTAAACATCTAAAAAAGTACTTATTTTAGAAGCAGAAGCTATATTTGGTGTAAAAACAGAAACTGGTCTCCCCCAACTTATAAAATTAACCAGTTTTACTTATAAGCTAGTGGCCGATATAGAACCAAAAATGAAGTAGTGTTATGTTTTCTCACATGCAAATTCGAATTATCATTTTTTTCTTAATTTAAACACCGTTTTATATTTACTAAAATTAGATATTGTAATATAAATAATATAATATTTGTAAATGCATAAAAATGTATCAATTAATGATAATATAAAAAAACTAATTATAAGATATAACATAAATTTGCATATTTATAATCGAAATGCTGAATAGATGAAAAAAAATTAAGTTAGCATGTAAAATAAGAGATTTTCTTATCAACTAAATAATTATTCAAAAATTGTGAAATGGGAAGAAAATAATTAATATAATTTACTGCTATCAATATTAGATGTTATAAACTAATTTGTCAATTTTTTTGAAGGAGTCAAATCCACATGAATGAGTTGAAAAAAGTTGAATCTTCGATTAGTCCAAAACCCCAAGCAAAAATACTTAAATAAATTTGAAGAATTAATTATTAAAAATAGAGATGTTGTGGATGCTTCTGCTCTCCCTGTCAATGAATGGTGTTCATTTTCATGCAAAACAAAAATCTTTAAACACCCAAATTTGAGTCAGAATCCAAAGAAAATAACATCTTTCTCATTCTTGTTGAAAAAATTATTAAATTTTTTGGGTTTGAAAATTAGGTGCTTGAACGAAATCACAACTGGTGCTTGAAGGTGAAAAAATATTTCTACCGCTAGTCAACATATCAGAGTTGGGGCTCCAACACCACCCTCGATCTTTCCATGAGCACAGTTCCACTAAACACACCCATAATCTACTTTGCTTATAAGTTAAGCACTTTTTAGTGTTTGGAGAAGTGATAAGAAACGTCTTATTTTAAAAGCAAAGCTATTAATGGTTTTACCTGGCTGATGTTGCAGAGCGGGGCCTGCTTCGGTGGAAGGTTGAGGAGGGTCTTACATAAAAGAAAGTCACTTGAGCAGGCTGAAGACCCAATCCTGGAAAGAAATGAATACAGGGCTGGACTCGAACTCCACCTAAGCTTCCATAAGGGCTTTGTTTGTCGGGTAGCTTTCCAAGGGCACTGTCCCCAGCAACACCGGCTTCCCCCCGAATGATGGCTTTATCCCGAATGCACAACCTAAGATCGTCAGCTAACCTCATCGACCTCGTCCCGGCACTGAGTGGGGAAGAATAGCTGAAGGCACTGAATGAGATCGGTTGAGGTGGGTGGTGGGGAAGAGTAAATTTCGCGTCCTTTGAAACAAGCAACCAAAAGGAACATCAGCAATTACTGTTCACAGTTAAATTTAATCTAGTCTGGTCAGGGTTAATTTGGCCAACAATTTTTAATGACATGTTTGCAATTAAATTTGATATTTTTGTTGTAATTTTCGTACAACATGAGAAACTTATAGAATTAGGAAGTTATTTGTGTGGCAAGTAAAAGAAGAAGGGGGAGTCTAGAGAAATGTGGTCTATTCATAAGTTTGGGATAGAGCACTTTACTTTTTACGTTAAAATGGTATTTGAAAAATATTTAAATATTGTATTTTATAAATTAAAACAAGTAATAATGTGCATTTGAATGTGGAAAAATACAATTTTTAAAAATTTAAAATTTAGTGTGTGTAATTTAACAAATGCAGTGTGTAAGTGAAAAAAATACAATGGATTGTTCATAACTCCAGGATAAGCCACCTCTCAAAAGACCTCCTAAAAAAAGAAAACAAAAAATTATTTGTCGATAGAAGTATTTAAGCTCAAATGAAGAAAAAAAGTTAGGGCGATTAAGAAAATAAGGATATATTTGGTGGAGCTGGACTATCTCCAATGCAAGCATTAATTTGATAAAATTTACTAGCCATGTACGTCATTATAATGGACGCTCAAGGTAAAAAATAATTTCCAATGCAATAGGCTCTTGCAACCTTCAATTTGACGTAGCTAAAGTTTGAAGTTACCCCTTCAAAAAAAACCTTCTGAAAAGCATCTCTATTCATACCTCTTATTGGAAAAAATTTGACAGAAACTTAAAATTGATGGTCTAAAAAATAAAAATGGAAGAGTCGGTTTAGGGGATCAATTTGACATGGATGACACGTATACCGTCACCCTCAACTAGAGCCACTGTTAATAGAAGGTCATAGTGAAGCCGTCATTTGGCTAAATCATCAAATTCCCATATATACAGAATCCAACTAGTTTAAATTTTCACTCAAATTTCCATATATACAATTCAATCAATATAAAATTTTAATCAAAATTTTCATACCCAAAATTTATATTTATATTTTTTATTAATAAAAATATTACACTATTTGAAATTTTATACTCTCCTACCTTTTTAATAAAATTAAATAACTAAAGATGCATTCATAATTTATATAATTTATATTAAAGAATATTATTTTTATGATAATTTAAGTTTGAGTTAAATATATATACACACGTGTCTGTGTTATTATTAACATATAGAATAAAACACAAATGAAATCTGTGTATGAATTTGAACTATTTTTTATGAAGGTAATTTTGTATTTTATTAAATATTGGACAGAATTAAAAAGTGTAGTAGAGATACATGAGTAAAAGTACAAGCGATTAGTTTTTGGATATTGTGCTAAGTTGCGTGCTACTCTATTCGATTGTCTTGGAATCCATTGTACCATTGGATTGTGTAAACAGTAATTGTTTATATATGTCCATAACAATCCAAAGTCAGGTCTGCCATCTTCCACATTATTTATGACCTTGATTATTACTTGTGCATCCCCTCTAACTGTATCCAGATATATTTGTAGATCAACACTTTCAGTGAGTGCGTGCTTTAAGGCTGCTGATTCTGCAAGTTGCTGTGTAAGGATTTGATCTGTTCTAGATGATTTTTCCATATTTTCATGGACTGCCTCCGTCTGAGTCTTTTATGAACCATCCAAAGCATATGAAGTTCCTTATTGCTGCTGCATTAAAGAAGAGAGTGGCCCCCGCAATTTGCAATACATCAGTGGTATGTGTAGCATCAGTCTATGTATCATTTATCGAAATGCATTGAATTAATGGACAAGCAATTTCCATAATGTTTTCCAGTGAAGGGAGGGTTCCTGGCTGCTACTTTTGGCTGCATTATTGAAATGCATTGAGTTAATGGATTATTAATAACCTGATTTAATAGAGTATTTACCATTCACAGTTGGGATCCATGTCCAACAATCTTCTTGATAATCGTGTGGTCTTGGCATAACAAGAATGAGGTGGGCTTCTTCCGGACTTAACGTATTGTTAATAAGTTTTGAATTCTACTGTCTTCCATTATCTGTCATTAGTTGATTGAGAGTGATGTGCTCGGGATAACCATCTGGCTATGATATCGGTTTTGTATGTCCTAATCTTGGTAGCCATTTGTCACTTTTCACACTTGTGCTTTCACCATTCCCAATTCTTTTCCTAACTCATCTAGTCAATAGATTTCTTCCTGCCATGATAGATCTTCATGCTTATGATGACCTGTGACCTATATTCGCCTCTAAGACTATTGATTTCTCGTGGTACTTTGCTTTTAAGAGCCTTGCTAATGTCAACGTGGGATTCGTCGATAACCTCCATGACTGCTTTCCTAAAAGGGCCAAATTAAAATGTTTCAGGTTTTTAAATCCAAGTCCACTCATGTATTTTGGCGTGCATGAATTTGAATTTAATCTAAACTGAATGAAAATAAAATATAATACTTTAAACTTTTATTATGATAAACATGACACGTCACACTGAAGTTTAATTTTTGATGCATGCATTGGAGATGAAAACTTAACGTATTTTTATCTGCAGTACTCTTATATCCACGTCATAGTGAAACCTTATAATAATGCACCAAGTGGCCTCGAAATTTATGAACGTTGCTCTTTGCATTTGTGATGCTCTGTATTGAAGGCTCACATTGAGAACGTCGTTACTTAGTTAATATATCTGCCAAAATAGATCAATTTTAATGTATTCATTTAAATTCAGTAGCACAAATTTAACATAAATTTAATTTTTAAAGATAAATACTCAAATTGCAAATAAATTTTTACATATAATTATTTTAGATATTAATTCAGTTATATTATATTTTACATTATGCCAATTAAAGATACTATAGAATATTTTAAATTTAATTATCCTACAATTCTAAAATTAAATAATTGGTAATAATTTGAAAAAAATATTATTTTTTAAATTTTCATGAAAATTTATATTGAAAAATATTTATTTATACAGCTATAAAGTTCAAAATAAAATAAAAATAATTTTTATATAAAAAAAAGACTAACCGTTAGATAGTTATTTTATATTTGATATAATTAACGGGATACTTTGATGTTTGTTTGTAATTATTGCAACGAGATTTTTATAATTTTGAAAAGTTTTTAAAATGTATGACAATATATAAATAAATATAATTTTACCCTAAAATTTATTGAAATCAGGTTTTTTATAATTTGTCCAACCATTAATTGGTTTAACAGTAGACTTTATATATGAGTTTAATAGAGAATAACTAAAATAAATAAAATATTTTTTAAATAATTAATTCTCCTTCCTTTTCAATAAGTTTTTTATTAATGACCCTCTCACAATATTTCCTGATATGATAGGGACAAAAAATTGAAAATCTCATAATGCCATTCAACTTTGTATTATTAAAATAATTTTAAACTTTGTATTATTTTCAAAAATCCTATAATACTTCTTTAACTCATTGTTATCCCAATCAATCTTTCACTTCACCCACCAAAAATACACTTCTCCTAAAATTAAGTGCCAAATCAAAGGAGATCAATGTTAGTAACCAAAGGGAGCAATAAAATATTGTGACACATCACATTAGAGTTTGGTTTATAATGCCGTCATTGGAAACCAACATTTCATCCATATCTGTCATCAATGATTTTTAATCCACGTCATATGTAAGACCTATAATGATCCGTCAGATGACTCATATATTTCTGAATTATCAATGCTCTTATTCTAAACAAAATTGATTTATATGAAAAGTTGGGAGACATCCGTTTTTACTTTTACTTCAAATATACCTCTTACCTCTAAAATATACACTTTTTAAATATATTTAACAAACACTAAATTTAACTTATAAGTTAAAAAATTATAAGCATGACAAAATACACCCTACAACAAGGTGCAATATCTGTGAAGAAAGAAAGAAAAGTAGAAGAAGGAAAAAGTATCAATTCAAATTAGAGTGAAGTGCATATACAACCCTACATAATTCACATAAGTGCAAATATGTTTTGATAATTTAAAGTGTAAATATAACCCTAGATAACTAATGTATGTGCAAATATAATCTTTTTCGGCAGATTTTGGTCAGAATTTTGTGAAAAGACTATTTTACCCCTGTAAAAATTAAAAAATGAAATGTCTATAATGCCCCTAAACCCTAACCTGATTTTCATCACTCTTTTTTTCCTTCTCTCTTTTCCCTGATCTCCTTCCTTCTCTCTTTTTTCCCTGCCTCACCCCCTTTGATCTCCTTCATTCCTTCCTCCTTCCTTCTCTCGAAGCCCGCCACCGCACCACACCCTCACCGCTGAGCCCACTAGTCAGTTAGCGGAGGGGGAAATTTGTGGGTCAGCGCTCAATAACTGCGCGAAATTCAGGGGGTGAGGCAGCGGGGTGGGAGGGAAATCTGTGGTTGACGCGATGATGAAGTGGTCGGCGGTGGGGATGAGGGAAATCTGAGGTTGGCGTGGTGAAGAAGTGGTCAACGACGGTGGGGGTGAGGTCGTCAGACGACATCTGGCATCGGGGGTGAAGTATGCGGTGGAAATATAAGGTCGAAGGGGGAAATATGAGATCGTTGGCGGTGGTGGGGGTGAGACTGAACACTAGCAAGGGAAATCTTTGGTCGCCAGCGGCGAAGGGGGTGAGGCGGAACCCTAGCGGTGAGGGGAATGTTGAAGACGAGAGGTGGTGGCGGAAACCCTAGCGGTTGAAGAGGTGGCAACAGAGGTGGTGGTGACGGCGGCAGCAGAGATGGCGGCGGTGGCGGTGTGGTGAAAGTGGTGGAGCAATGGCAGTGATGGCAGTATAGTGGTGGGTCAAAGGACATTTTTTTCTTTTAAAATTTTGTTTTTCAAAATTTTGTTTTAGGTTGAAAGAACATTTTGGTCATTTTCTATCGGTCAATGGCCGAAAATGGCCCGTCAATACCGGAATATAGTGTTTAGTGTTATATATGTAAAGTAGTTAGGGTTATTTTTTCTCTATAAATTATGTCAGCCTTATATCTGCACTTTCTCAAATATATAAGGTTTATATTTGTATATTTACCTTCAAATTACAAAGAGAACCACATCAGTCGATGACGTGGAGTTTTTTAAGAGTACTTCTCCGCCTTAACTCGAAAAGTAAGTCTCTTGAAAGACGGTCTTTCCATAAATCATGGAAAGACCAAGGTTTAAAGTGTAAATTAGAAAAAATTAAGATAA
>JAULKM010136438.1:0-17368 GCA_032355605.1 Rubia tinctorum
GTCTGTGGGAAGTGCATTGTCGTTCACACAAGCGGTTGGGGAAGTTCAAGGACATCGCGTCTACTTCCTAACCAGTGAGCTAAGTGTACTCTCTCAAGGGAAAGTTCAAAGGGTAAAACCTACTTATCCTATGCAGCATCTATGCCGTCGATATGAATCTATCACCAAGTCAAACTTATGTTTCTGACATGATTGGTCTGATTCCTACATCAATGTCTATTCATGTGGGGGATTGTTGGAAAATATGGTATAATAAAAGTTTACTTCGTCAACTTTTGGCTTAGTTTTGAGCAGTACCCTAAATGAATTGGGTTTGGTGGATGACATTTATGGATTCTACGTTGCGAGTACTATAAAATTGGTTACTCGAACACTCAAAACAGATCAAGAGTGAATGATATATTGATGTCTAAAGATTCAATCTTGGAATTGAAAATGCCCTGAAACTCTGTCCCACATGGAAAAAAGAGAGAGCTTGTGACTAGTATATAAGTTGAGAAGATTTCTTCCTTGTTCAAATGTCTTTACAAGCTTATACTCCAACCTCTACGCGCAAGGGGGTGGAAATCCAACCGAATTGGGCTTAGATTCAGCACTGGCTTGTGTATGTTCACGATTTGCGTACACGAATGTTGCAGCGTTCGCGCGAGGCTTGTTTTGCACCCGACAATCATTTCTTTTTATTATGGACCTCCAAACGCAGGACTGTTCTAGAAGTCCCGAACCGTGTGCTGCATTTTACCAGTTTCGGTTGTGTTGAAATTATTTTTGAATAAAATTTCGGTTTCCATCTACCATTCTGATATGGATAAAATTTTGAGAAAATTTCGAACCAATCAAAATAATTGGAGATAATGACGATATCTCTAATTAGAAGATAATCATATCATAATCACGTTTCTAAGATTAGGGCTAGGTTTTCACCTCTATAAATAGGGTATCTAGGAACCTAGAAAGATTGCACCACTCGAGTACTCCTTCTCTGTCTCTCGGGTTCCTCTTATCTTTTTTCTGTCCGATTTTGTATTGTCCCTCTGTCGGACTGGTGATAGTGCTTGCGAGCCTAGCGTGAATCCGAGGTAACTCTTACATGTTTAAGGTGTTGCCTTCGGTGGTTTTATCCTGGGGAACGATGCCCATATGGGGCTAATTCGTTTCAAGGGCAGTGAACGTTGTTCGCGACTCCACCTTTATGTGATTGCATGCTTGAGGAAAGTTTATTTTTGAAATTTAATTAAATTAATTTATTTCCAACATAATATGTAACAGAGTTCGGTCGTATCGGTGCGTGTTGGGTTCTCGATTCGTGTCAGAGATTCACAACACTAATAATAATGCATGCAATTCTAAGTGAAAACCGAGAAACTAAGACTTGATTCATAAAACATGACACATGTAGCACCAGAATATGATGTCCCGAAATCTCCCTAGAATTGATTGTACAGTGCAACATGATTTCTGTAACAACAAAAATTGCGTACCCAACATTACAAAGAAATATTGACGAATTCTTTCACTTTTTATTAAAATGACGACACAATAGAGAATCTCATAAAGTATACAACAATTCCATAAAAATAAGGCTCCGGAGAATTGCGTGAATAACCTCGACCGACCAAACAAGTGTAAGCAGGGATGGTCAAGGTTGATCCTGTTACCTTATTTGTATTGAACGAAACCTTCTATATGAGCGTTTTTTCATGAATGTCTTAAATATAATTATCTCCGGTGCATAATTTGGCTTTTATTATCTGATCATATTTAAAGAAGGGGCTGCAAGTGGGTTACATTTGTAAACTTTTTTTTTGTTCTTCCTTTCTTTCTATTTCCAATTTGACTATACTTTTTTTTTTAAATTTCAACTTTTGTTGTGTTTAGGTGTTTTATTGCTAACTAAATCTATTGTTCTTTCGTTTGCATAAGTGT
This sequence comes from Rubia tinctorum, assembly GCA_032355605.1. NCBI lineage: Eukaryota > Viridiplantae > Streptophyta > Magnoliopsida > Gentianales > Rubiaceae > Rubia > Rubia tinctorum. The sequence continues at coordinate 1,927 of JAULKM010136438.1, forward strand.
TTTAATTTTTAAATTAAAATTTCACTTTTAGTGAGTAAATTATGATGCTTTACAAGAAAATTTTTCCCTTTAAATATTCCTCACTGTTCAGTTTTTTTAGTATCAAGTTTCTTAGAAACTGAAGGGAAACAATAGATATATAGTGATAGAATCATGTTGGCACCAATCTTGGTGAATTCATTGTCCTTTTTAAAATTCACAGAAAATGTTGTAAATTTGAAACTCTACATCAAATTAACTTAAATCTTATTATTTATAAGCTTTCGTACATGCAACGTGCAGGCAATGTGCATTTTTAGGGTTGGTTTCCTTTTGTAATTGTATTTTTTTTAAATAAACTCATTTTTATGCTATTTAACATAGGGGTAGGCATGGGGTCGGTTTCCATCAATTCAGTTCGGGTTAATTGGGTTGATCCCTGAAAAATCTAAAATCAATATCGAACTGAATTACCAAGAAATTTGAATTAAACAAAACTATTTCGGAAACGGGTTTGGTTTGGTTTGGTTCGATTTCAAACCGTTTAATCTGAATTGTGCCCAACTCAGAAAATTAAAATTTAGATTCAATGCTTTAAAAGAAATGGGGCCAAGTTCAGAAATTATAGTTAAATTATCTGATGTATCCTTATTAGCCTTTATATGATTAGGGTTTTTAGTGTTTTGGACTAGGTTTCATTTGGGCTGAGAAAATGAGCCAAGCTGATTTTTTAATCAATATATATCTTTAGTTATTTAGTGTAATTCAGTACTCGAGTCAGTTTTTGGATTTAGTTTCAATATTCAAAACCAAACAAAAAAATAATCCCTCCGTCCCACTATAAATTACTTATTTATAGTGGGACAGATGGAGTATTTGAAATTCGGTTTACTCAATTTGGTTACCCAAAAATTGTATGATAATTTAGCTCGGATTATTCAAATCCGAATTATTTGATTTTCAGTTCGCTTTTCAGTTTTTGATTTTTCTGCGCACCCCTAATTTAACCAAAGTTTAATATGATTTGTATTGGCTAATAGTCTTTGAATCTCATGACTCTGCCTTTTAAAAAAATTTAGATGTAAATCAAGGTTCAGAACACAGATTAACTGTCCAATCCCAATAAAGGAATCTCGCGAAACATATTATCATATATAGTAGTAGTACAATATACTACATTTTCATTAAACTATAAGTTTTAACTTATTCATAAATAAAGTGGTCACTCGGTCTAAGCGCCAAAGCATGGTCATTGTCACACACATAAGCTCAAATGACTGGCTCACCATCATTGTAAAACCCAAAATACTGCAACAAGCAAAAGGCTGAATGCAGGTCCGACGTCTTCTTACCGGAGAAAAACACACAGTTCACTTGTAGCAGTGGTAGCTGCAGCACAAGAACGATCATGCTCAACATGTATCAACCTGACCGCCTACTTAATGGCGGCGAAAGCTTTGTGAAGGTGCACGAGGATGACGGTGAAAGCCATAGACAAAACCCTGAACTTCTCCGTCCCTTCAGAGGACCAACTAGTGTCCGCAATGCAGCGACTGTAGAGACATGGTTTTGGAGCACCTGGATTTCTAGAAAATTTCCAAGTGTGAAGAATTTTGTGGAGACGCACTCGAGGCAACCAGTTAATAGTCATTAATTATAAGATTTTTGGAGATAGATAATAATAACTGATATTAGTCAAGTTTAGCAATAAGTGTGGCACATATATTTATCGATAATTCGTATACCTTACACTGTGGATGTACACCAAAATATATCCCCAGTAACTAAAGGTATTTTGCAGTATAAAATTATTACACTCTCTCCTATTATTTGGGATTATATTGGTAAATTTTCATTAGTTACGCTTGTAATACAATGCATAGGATACAATACTAAACTATTCCCCAAAGGCACGATATAATTTACCATGTATCGAGGGGATGGGAATCATAATTAACTAAACATAAATCCCCCCAACATTCACAAATCTCGCTAATTGCTAAAAATATTTTATAATTCATTCAAATAGCTGCCACACATACATTAGGATTTTGGAGATTAAAAAAAATAGATTTGCATGTTCCATGCACGTGTACTGGGCACCCGTGCATGCTAGTTAAATTATCAAGGTTTGATTTATTTTAAGTGAAATTATTAGTTCTAATTATCAAATTACGGTGAATCGAAAGTGAAGTTTACAAACTATTAATCTCAGTAGAGCTGGTTTATTCATGTTCATACAACGTGCTTGTTTAGAGAGCTTTTGTGCCTTTTCCCCAATTAATTTTGTTATATATTTATTCAATATTTTATATATAGTGTTTTATAGTTTTCACTATCACACATGCATCTAAACTAAACATACCTAGTCTTAGATGTGGATGAGAATAATCCCCACTTAAAATCTTTCCCATCTAAGGATTTGTTTTTACCCATTCTCTTCATTTATGGAGCGAAAGTGTAGTGCGACTTTTGTTCTTTCTTGACAATGTCTCTTTCTTTTTCTTTTCTTTTTTTTTTTCATTTTCGACCTTAGTTCTGGAAGACTAAGATGAACACAACAGTTTATTCAAATCTGCTGATGTGCAGTGAAGAATTTCATGTTTGTTCTCATGGACTTATTCTAATAAAGAAGACAATCTATCATTTCTATAATTATAAAAATATATTATTAATAACCTTACCAACTAGACATTAACTGGTTAGATTCTACGAGCATCTCTGATCCAACCCACTTTTGTTTACACTTCGGAAAATTTCCACGACTGATGTGTCCATTTTATACGGTTATTTTGAGACTTTTTGGATTCACTTTTGTAAACTTTTGTTCTCTATGTGTGGCATTTTACCTTGAAATTCTCTAAGGAGAGTTAAGAGTGACTTTGTGCTTTTATTACTTTTCTATAGGATTTTGTGTAACAAGGAAATTGTTGGAAGACTTTGAACACTATCTTTGAAGATTTGAAGACTTACACGTGAGCTTATTTGGTTACTATCATTTAAGAAGGCCATTCACAAGAATGGTAGAAGAAGGAAGGCCACTTACAAAGTGGTAGAAGATAAAGTGAAGAAGGAGAGCAAAGTAGAGGATGAAGAGTGATCTAATTTTTGAAGAAGGGTTCTGAGAATTATCTGAGAAGAACCAGCCTCCAAGGGTGGCACCATTGGATTCTTCTTCTCGAGTACTATAAAAATGACTACACGAACTCTCAAAATGGATCAACGGTTCACCCGGAGGAAGCAAAACAAAAAGAGATAAGAGCTGGACTGAACTCTGTCTCGAGCGCGAGGGAATTGTCATGACTCATGACAGATAACCTGTAACTTTGTATTTTCTTCCCTTTTTCTTGTCCTATAAATATCACTTCATCCACTCATTCCCCATGCTTCTTGGCCCGACTTGGGGGCTTCAAAACTCTACTTTTTCACCTTCTCCTTCACTTTCTTCTTATTTCTTTGTAGATTTTTGTTCAATGTTATGGGTTTTGATTATCTAGGCTAGCAATCTCCTTGGGAGCAATTTATTATGGCTTTGAAGCTCATGTCTTGAGACCTCTATGTAAGCTATTTAATTGATATGAATCTCTTTGCGAAAACTCTGAGTTGCGGAATATCGGATCTTTGACCCAAGTAGGAATCTCGCCAAACCTACTTGTTTCGCACGAAACTCAAGTGTCTAGCCAGCAGGGTACACTCAATTCCGACTTGCTCTCTAAATAGCCCGCAGGTTTAAATCACAAGGTTTCTTTGATCACTAACTAGCACACAGGATTAGCTCTCAAAGGATATTGAAACTTAATTAACCCGCAAGATTAAGCAATAATGAAGATAATGAGAATAACTCAAAATTCTGAATATTTAATTGATAAAAGATTGGTAATATCTCGGCCAAACCCCTTTATTTATAAAGTTAAATACAGCCAGTACAAATAGAAACTGGAAAGAATTATGGTAGCTTTAGGAAGCTAAAACCATATCTAACTAGAACTCTTGAAATAAATATAAATAATTTCCATTTTCATCCAAGTAAATCAATCCAAATATTGGATGAATTCTTAAATGAATCTACCTTATCTAAACCTACCAAATCTAATTCTAATCAAATCAAAATTGAATATTCTAAACCCTAAATTAGAATATAACCAAAATTCTTCTAAGCCAACATGATTGAGTTTATGAGTTTATTCATAAAAATAAAAATAAAATGATCACACAAGCTCGTTAAAATACCCAGTGGGAAAAAGAGTATAGTGTTAAACTGCTAAAAATACTAAACTAAGAAAAAATATAATAAATGATATTTTGATATCTTATCATTTTCTCAATACCATCACCGTCACATCTTAAGTATGTGGTACCAGGGGCGGCCCTAACACTTTGGGGGTCTGAAACAAATTAGAAATAAAAAGGCCTCCCATTTAATATTTAACATCTAATTTTTGTAAAATGGGGCTCACATGAAAAATAATAATTTTTTATAGAGGAAACTAATTGGAGCATGTTATATTTATTGAATTTCTCTGTATATATATAATTTTTTATAAAAATAAGTCCCCTACATAGTTGTTAAGTTGGGGATCTGAGGTGAACATTTCATATGCCTCCATATAAGGCCGGGCCTGTGTGGCACAGTACTACTGTATCACATCATCAAATACCAACATATTTGGTACAGATGATACATGATTTGATTAGTAAGTTGATTGGTACTGAAATTTAGCTCAAAATGCTAGCCATAGATTAAATTACTGTCAAATGAAAGACATTTGTAAACAAGTCGCATGGTTTAAGTGAACCAATCTACCAAAATCGATTGCAATCTTTCACCTGCGAGTATATGTAATTCTTTGTCGGTTTTAGCCATGTTTGATCATTAATAATTCTTTATCATTTTGGTCAGTTCCACTATAATTTGCACACTTTCTTAATTTAGAAAGTTTATAAGAAATGTGATAAGTAAATAAGAAATCCTTTCCCTTGTAGGGAAATGTTATAGATGGTAGTTACCTTATAGAATTAATTTTCTTAAAGAATTAGTTGTAGATGGTAATTTCCTTATTGATTTAGAATCCTATTCCCGTTAGACTTTGGTTTGTTATAGCTCTATATATTGTAACCTTCATCATTGATGAGATGTGTCATTGATGTGATATTAATGCATCATTAATAAAGTATTTTATATTTTATCATGGTATCAGAGCCTAAAAACTCTGAGACCTAAACCCTAAATAAATTCCGTTGTCGTCTTCCGCCCGAGCTGCCTCCATCAAGCTGCGCGTTACACTACACGCTCCGCCACCATCGTCGACTGCCCTGCGGATTGCTATTTTCAAATCGCCGCTGCCACCTCAACAGTTGCCGCAATCCATACGACTCAATCTACCGGCGAGTGACGTTCATACGCCACCACCCGACTCCACGCGCTGCCGCGCCTCTGCCTACCTAATTTTCCATGCCGCTGCCACTTCCTGGTCATCACCGATCTACCTAATTTGTTGCCATGTCTGATTTCACCTCTGGTTCCGGTCCTGATGCTGATAAGCAAGTCCGCGTCACGGCTGAAACTGAGGATAATAGGCTACGGAATCTCAATGCCACCGACGTGATTGCAGCTTTATTCAAACAGTTGCAACTACAATCTAGCTCTGGGGGATCTATACCTTTTGGTCGATCTATTAACCCTCCCTTGAAATTTAACATGGTATCAGAGCCAACTATTTAAGACCTGGGCCCAAGTTGTGTTTATTGGGCCGATATGTTGATCCCCTTTAATTTGGCCCGATTTGGGTCGTGGAGTGTTTCCACGTTGACATGTGAGGGGGCGTGTTGAAAGATGTATCCCACATCGGTTCCTTACAATGATAATAACTAATATATAAGGTCTTGGGTCACCTCCACTTAGTGCCAATTGGTTTTAAGCTGGAAGCCCAAGATACCTTGAAATTTATCATGGTATCAGAGCCTAAAATTTTTGAGACCTAAACCCTAAATAAATTCCGCTGCCATCTTCAGCCTGAGCTGCCGCTGTCAAGCTGCGTTACAGTACAAGCGCCGCCACCGTCGTTGACTGCCTTGCCGGTTGCTATTTTTTTATTGCCGCTGCCACCTCAACGATTGCCGCTATCCATACGACTTCGATCTGCCTACGAGTGACGTTCACGCACTACCACCCGAGTTCATGCGCTGCTGCGCCTTTGCCTACCTGATTTTTCGCGCCGCTGCCACCCCCTTATGCCACCGATCTACGTAATTTACTCCCATGTCTGATCTCGCCTCTGGTTCCGCTTCCGATGCTACTGAGCAAGCCCGTATCACTGCTGAAACTGAGGCTAACAAGCTACAGATGCTGAATGCCACCAACGTGATTGCAGCTTTACTCAAACAGTTGTAATTACAATCTGGCTCTAGTGGATCTGTACCTTTAGGTCGATCTATGAACTCTCCTTACTACCTTGGTACCTCTGACGACCCCGATTTGTCAACATGTCTCGTCATACTGAAAGGATTTTAATTTTAATTAATGATTAGCAATTTCATAATCTTATTCACAAGTTTGGCATGCTTGATCATTATACTCCAACTTGAGGGAGGGTGATAAGGAAATAAGAAATCATTTCCCCTGTAGAGAAATGTTATAGATGGTAGTTACCTTATAGAATTAATTTCCTTATAGAATTAGTTGTAGATGGTAATTTCCTTATAGACTTAGAATCATATTCCCATTAGACTTTGGTTTGTTATAGCTCTATATGTTGTAACCCTCATCATTGATGAGATGTATCATTGATGTGATATCAATGCACCATTAATAAAGTCTTTTATATTTTTATCAATAATGAATCTAACAATGTATCACACAGTAGAATTTATAATTATATATTAATTCAATTTTAATGTCAAAATTAAGAAGTTTTGGCTGAATAAATAATTATAATCCCTCTGTCCCAGCATAAGCTGCAGAGGGAGAAAGGTAATCTCAGAATTTTAGAATCAATGGCTATTTTACCCTTGTCATTTATCCACAACCAACATCCACTCACCATCAGCTAATCTCAACCATTAACAACCACCATCCACCGAACAAAGCGCAAACCACTAATTTCCAACAACAAATTGACACATTAATTTTTATAATACAGGATCAAAATTAACAAAAATATTCATCACAAGGAATTCACTTTACCCTAACCATTAAAATCCTGACCTTGCTCAGAGAGTTCTTGCGGCTGTAGAGCGACACTCGTTGAAGACGTTGCATTCCACTTTTACGATGGTTCTCTGCCTCTCACTCTTGTGCTCAACCTCCACGAACGATGACGATGAGCCGCCAATGTCCTTCGCCTTCAGGTTGTGAACCCCTCGATGTTGTTCATTTTCTCTACAACCTTATTTTTCTTAAAGATTGAATTTTTATGGTCTTTCAGAGCTGGGTTTTCATGAAAAAATGGATTTTGGTGGTTTATTGAATTGGGATTCTTCGCAGAGAGATGAAAGCTTGAAACAGAGAGGATTAATGGTGTTTTGATGGATGAAGAGACAAAGAAATGGTTGATCCATGAATAATGAGGGATGGGGGATTCTATGTAAGAGGAATAAGGGGTGATTAATTGGATTATTGGAAGTTTAGGTTATATTTTTGGGTTAAATGAATTTACGACCCAAGAATAATGAAGAATTTTATTTGTAAACTTTAAATTTTAAGGAGTGTAATATTGTCTTTCTATTATAACCATTTTGATAAGAAAATAAGAAATCTTTTCCCTTGTAGGGAAATGTTATAGATGGTAGTTACCTTATTGAATTAATTTTCTTATAGAATTAGTTGTAGATGATAATTTTCTTATGGACTTAGAATCTTATTCCTGTTAGAATTTGGTTTGTTATAACTCTATATATTGTAACCCTCATCATTGATGAGATGTGTCATTGATTTGATATCAATGTACCATATATAAAGTATTTTAAATTTTATCAATTATAACATGTATTTTCACAAGTTTTCATTATTTTTAATGGTTGTTGGGTGGTGGCGATGTGGTGACGGGTGACAAAGTGATGGCTTTGTGGTGGAGCAGCGGTGCTGGTGAAGTTTCCGTTGGCTGTTTCTTAGTTGATTTCTGTCACATTTTGACTTCAATTGCCTTTTCTACTCGATTAATCAGTACGTTTCCAGGTTATGAATCATATAATCATCATAAGATGACCTCATTGAAGTTTTCGTCAGTGTCCATTGTTTTTGTTTTTTTAAAAGCCTATTAGAATTGATGAGAAACAGAGAGCAGAAGCTGAGAGAGGAAGAATAATAAATTATAATGGCAGCCGTGTACAAGGGATTCTACATGTACCAGAGCCAGGTTTCCGGTGGGGTGGTAGAGGTGTCGACTATGGAAATTTCCGGTGGTGGAGGAGGTTTCCAGTGGTGGAGCAGCGACGGTTCAGTGGAGCAGGCGAAGAAGAAGAAAATTAAGGGTATTATAGGTATCAATATTTTAGCTTCTTAGTCAAAGGTATTTCTGTCATTCCACTTTCTTCTCATTAGTGGAATTTCACTGGTCAATGTCAGAATTAGGGATTTTGGCTATATCGGCACAAGTTTTTCGAAAGTTAGAGTTAGATTGACACATACAATAATTAGTTAGGGTTAAACTGACACTTTCTGAGATTGCAGGGTTATATTGACACTTTCAGGCAAAAGTTAGGGTTGTAAATGTATTTATCCCTAATTATTAAATACATAGTGTATGTTATAACAAATGTAATACTCAACCCGTCCTAGTAAAAATGATGGAATTTTTTTGGCACTCTTTTATGCAATTTGATGTGGCAGGAAATAATTGTGAAAAAGTATAAATATTTTGGGAATGTAGTGGGTAGGGATACTCTTGGGTTGGGTCTAATAAGACCCATATCCGACCCGGACCCGTAGGATCTAAAATTTTTAGACACTTATCTAAATCTGATGGGTCTAATTGGTCTTGGATCCAAAATGGGTCCAACATTTTAATTTTTTTCCTTCATTAAATAAAACATTTAGATCCATACCGACCCAATGATTATGGACCTTGTGGGTCTAGATTGGGTCCTAGACCTATATTCATCCTTAGCAGTGGGTCCGGTCTGAAAGTAGTTAAAGTTAACAAGTACGTAGTGAGAAGTTAACAACATTATTCTTTGCTATTTTGGGAAATTTTCAAATCATGTCATTTTTATTGGGGCGGACAAGAAAAGAAATTGCACCATTTTGACTGAGACGGAAGAAATCGTATCTTACACAATCATATTCAATCATGTTTTATGGTCATATATGATTGCAAGTTTTGATTTAAAAAAATGTGTAGTTACTATTGGATTTTTTAATGTCCAACTCTAAGTTGTATTTTGACTACTAAATAATTAAATTTACTTAATTTTAATCTTATTTTTAAGCCAATACAAAAATTAGAATAATATCCCATTTAATTTTAAGAAAATAGTTTTACAGTTTTGAATACTAGCTCTTCATGAAGTTTGATTACACGTGGTTAAAAAAAGAATGATAATTAAATATTTTTTGAATTAATTAATCAAAGTTAAAAGTGTGCATTTGATTTGGGAGGAAGTGAGTAGTAATTTGGATTTTGCATCCATATATTCCACATATTTCATACATGTAGTGCATTTCCTACGGAACCGTTTTATGGTAATACTAACGACATGATTAGATAAAGTTTAAGGTGATAATTGGTGACGATATGGAAGAACTGGAATGGGATATTTATGAATGAATAATTAGTAAAATTGGGTATTGTTAAACCTCTTTGCTAAGGCTAACTCGACTTCTCTAATTTACCCAGGAGGCTATAAGGTGATTTGCAAAGAACGTAGACGCGGTATTTAGGGGAACATAAGCCTAACCTTTAGTTTATTACTCAAAGGATTCGTGTAGGTTGAAAAACCAAACCACCATAACTTGTTAGGGTCTTTGTTCTAACCTAGAATATTTATAGGCAACTTTACAACCGATAGACCACCCTTAATCGTCCAAGGGTTACAACTCTTTCAGAAACTGTGGGTCTAAGTGATATTTACTCAGCCGTCATAGCTCTTCACGCTTGGCCATCTTGCACAAAATTTTGTGTCGCTTTGCCAAGCGGTCTGCACTCATGGCTTGGCTATCCAAGCCATCACATGGAATGATCATGTCTCTCGGCCATGTCTTCGTGCCTCATCAACGTCTTTGCACACTACCCATATCATCTAGCATTCCAAAGATGATCTGACACTTAGCCTTCAAACTTAAAAGTACCCTACTCTAAAATTACCCGTCCCCAGCCTTCACCTTTCTTTGCCTTAATTCTTCACTCTAAAAGGTTATGGTCGACATCACAACACATCTCCAACCAATGGTGCTAGACCCCACCGTGCACAAGTTCATTACACCCCTTCCCAGTCCATTGCTTGGGAAAATGTGAGCCGAGTAGCCATGGAAAATTAGGGGTGTATTTGACCAACACCACCTAAGTGGTTACCATCAACTCTTAATGCCATTTCATGTACTCTGCAATTTGATTTTAAAATTGCCAGAGTCCTTCTCAATGACCCTTTCAACATCAAGCCGTTCTTCATCCTTTAATGGACCAAAACATTAGTCTTTTGTTTTTTTCTACATGCACCCAAATTTTTGGGATCCAAGATCTCCTCTACTTTCTTTTGATACCGAGTTCTCACAACCGGATGAGCCCTCTTGACTTGAACTCGTTCAAATCTTCCCGATCAGCATAAAAGGGTTTTAATGAGTTAACATGGATTGTAGGGTGTACTTTCAAGCGATCCAGAAGTTTTATCTTATAAGCAATTTTCCCAACCCATTTGAGTAGAACTTCAAACGGTCCATCAAATTTGGGCACCAATCTTCTGTGCATCATTTGGCAACTAATGTGCTTCCATATTTGTTGAGTGATTTTCAGCATGACCATATCTCCAACTTGAAACTCCAAATCCAGTTTGTAAATGTCCGTATGTTTCTTCATGTGAATCTGGACAAGGCTCTGAACCTCGTCAATCAGTTCATGTCCTTCCTGTGAAGGAACAAGGACATACATACATTGGAGGAATTGCAACTGCTACAAGGACTCCAACATGTTGGAGGCACACATATTCCAACCCAAACATTGAGAATAAAGATTAAAAAAACTCAAAAAATATTATAAAGAACCGCAATTTCAACTCGGGAACACACTCCAATTTTCGGTTGCATAAATCTAAGAACAAATTGGGAGTCTGGCCATTTAGTAGTCATCAAAACACAAGTGTAGGTGACTGATGCGTCAATTTACACTAAAAATAATTTGAGCTCTAAGTTAGATAACCAATTTACGATTCGGTGGTAAGGATGATCATCCTGACCAGTACAGCAGCGAACAAGTTCATTTTCCCAAGAGATTGGCGAGATTTTTTCTTAATTCTTAACCTGCGATTTTGTAACCAAAACAATGATTTGATGATGATGAATACTAAATTTAAAAAATTGAGGGAAAATGGAAAATTGTTACAGATTGCAAAAGATTCAACTATGATGAGAGAATTCCGGCTGCGATCAATTCCATAATGGCTTTCTATCTCGATCATCGATGCAAAGATGACTTTAAATGCATTTACACAAATTGGATAAAATATCCAGCAACCAATTTTTCCTTACCTTGTCGATAATCAGGAGGATGTCTCACCAACTTTTTCTCTAACAGATGCAAGCATGCAATCAAAGGATTAAAAACTAATTAGATCTCACGAGAATCGACGCCAACATTTGTTTGATCTTTACCGGAAAAGAAAATTTTAGCTACAAGACATAATTGAATTAAACATCAAAATCATGACTAAAAAGATGATGGAAAATATATTAATGGTGAAAACAAATGAAGAATTTTAGTCTGAATAGTCTTGCAAGAAAATAAAACATGTCTAACCCAAAATATATAGGATAAGGGATATATGTTGTCTTCTCCCTTATCTAAAAATAAGATCCAAAATGTATGGAAATATCTTCATCTAAAAATTAGGAGTTTTCAAGCAATCCAATTTCATATCTAAATTGGACTTGACAAAATTAATCCACCAAAATATTCCATCATAATGTCCAACTTTCTTGCACAAAATCTTTCTTTTTATTCTTTCTTCCTTCCATGCCATATCACGTACTACACGTTCAACTTTTCTTTCTATTTCCATATGTCCAGAATATTGGTCGGTATGGTCATCTCGACTAATAATTGTAGCAACTCATCAATTTCAATCCAAAATTCTAAACTGCAATAAAATATCATCAAAACATGAGTTTCCACAAATTTGATCACATATCAGCTCAAATACAGCCCAAAACATATGGTAATATCAACACAATCAAACATCCCCACACTTAGACAACACAATGTACCCATTGTGTAAGAAAGAGGTAGCATATGCAAATGAATAAGAAAATATAATTTCATGCAAATATTCTACAAATGAAACTAAAATGCAAAGAGAAAATATAAAGAAAGAAAAGAAAATACTCCCTGGGCGGCTAATTAGCCTTTGGGTCAACATCAGAATTGTGGTCGGTGTGCGCATCCCAACCAGTATTGTTCCTTTTCATGCTAACAAACTCTGACGCATAAAGACCCAATTCATAACATACAAACTTTAACACATGAATGTTAAATTAATACCGTTGTTCCCTACCACTGATTGAATTTAAATCACAATTATGGATGATTGGTTCAATTGGTATTAAATTTACTAACATGCTATCAAATATTGGCCACTACTCATTAACATGAAAGAAATCATAAACATTATAATCAAGAACAACAAATGCAAGCATGCAATCAAATGATTAAAAACCAATTAGATCTCACGAGAATTGATGTCAGCACTTCCTTGATCTTTATTGAAAAAGAAGAATTTAGCTACAAGACATAATTTAATTAAACTTCAAAATAATATGTTTTGGGTACTTGATGCTATTTTCACAATTTGCTACTCCAACCCATGTCTTCTTTCTGCATAAGTCACCGTTAAACAATTATTTATTGTCAAATTCTTCTCTCTTAATTTTTTCCAAACCTGCAAAAATCAAACTAACATGCAAAAATCAAAACCAATGACGCAAAAATAAAAACCAATCAATATTTTATTTTATTTTATTTTTATTCAAAAAATAAAATAAATAAACAAATACAACCACACTCTATAGGAGTAATAGTAGTAGTAATTATAATAATAATAATCAAATAAGAAAAATATCTGAAAAATAAAATGAATGAGGAAGAAACTTGGGTTGCCTCCCAAGAAGTGCCCTTGTTTAGCGTTCTAGCCTATACTCAGCTAGCTTGTTTATATCAGCCGTACGGAGACAATGAAATTGTCATTCCCTCAACTTTGAAGAGCTTCATTCCCTTGGGATACATGAAAAGTAAGGTCCATTTCTCCCCTAAGAATGCATATTTGAAATGCTCATGTAACGTCTTCAATTCTAGCATCGATGTTTAGGAGTAGTTAGGATGATCATCCTGACTAATATCGATTGAGAGTTAACAAACTGTTTATCTGGAGTCGGTCGATGGGCTTACAGACATGATTGTAATGAGAGGTAAAATTTCGCGATTTTGGGCTTGGATCAGGCGGGATGGTCATCTCGACTGATAACTTCCGAGAGCTGTACTCTTTTGCGAAGTTCAGTTGCATGATAATCTCACACGTCATTTCGTCCATCTCATATATTGCGTCCTTGTCCTCCCATCCATTGAAGAGTACATGTTCAAAATTTTCATCCCTAGAATACTTCTCTACAAAATCATCAACCAACGGGTCAATCACATCAAGAGTAAACATAGATTCGGGATTATCTACATGTTTCATGGCATCAAAAATGTTGAATGTGACTATATCTCCATCAAATTCAAGGCTAAGTATTCTCTTATCAACATCAATCCATTTTCGTTGTCTTCATGAATGACCTTCTGAGAATAATTAGGGACTTATTAGCAGAGAATGAGTAATCCATGTCAACAGTATAGACCTATCATTAGCAGAATGACTTATTAGCATAATTACATCCTCAATTACACCCTCAGGATATGCATTAGACCTATCTGCCAATTGATTATAACACGAGTTTCTTTCAATGGTCCTAATTGCAAGTCATTATTCACAGAGAGAGGTATAATATTAATTGATGCACCTAGATCTAACATGGCCTTTTCAACATTCATCTTGTCAATTATGCACGATATAGAGAACACCCTAGTGTCTTTACATTTTTTGGCAACTTATATTGAATGACAGCAGAAACATTTTCACTTACCCTAATTTTAGCATCTTTCCCATATCTCATTTTTTTAGAGCAAAGCTCTTTAAGAAATTTCGCGTACCTGGGAACCTGCTTTATCGCTTCAATCAAGGGTATATTAATTTCTACCTTTTTGAAGACCTGCAAGAACGCCTTCTCATCATTTTCCTTCTTGTTTCTAACTAACCTGGATGGGAATGGTGGAGAAACTTCTGAGTTAGAAATACATGATTTAGGTTGAGTGCTTAACTTTTGAGGACTCCTTTTCTATCTCCTTGGCTTTTCCTCTCCATTATTCTTCTTGTTTTATTTCTTAGGTGCAGAATCAACTAACTCCTTCCCACTTCTTAGGGTAAGTGCATTTTCATTCTCTATCATAATTTGTTCCGTCTGGAAAAGATGTTTTCCATTGACTGTCCAGCTTATTTATCTCCGCAGCCATTTGGTCATCTGTTGCTCAATGTTTCCAACAACATCCTTGTTTCTTGTTGAAAAGGATTCTTGTTTTGGCTAAATTTTGTATGAATTCATTGCCTTGAGAAATTCTCTTGAGAATATTATTCATTGAGATTTTCTGATCGTTCTGGGCGGGATGATCATCCCGATCGATCTGCGGCTGTTTCAGAGCATACATTCTTGGAGTGTTCTGGGTCCATATAAAGTTTGGGTGGTTCCTCCATCCTGGGTTATATGTATCTCAATACGGATCATACCTTCTTGGTCTCTGTGGGGCATATTCTGATCCAAATAAAGCTTGTTCGGTATGAGATTCTTGAAGATTAGGACAAGCATCAGTGTAGAGTCTCATTTGTGAGCAAAATTTGCACTTATCTCCTCGTGAAGTCTTCACGGCTAGCTCCCGTACCAAGGATGTGAGGACATCTAACTTCTCATCCATTTGTGAAGTTTCGGCTACTTTCACTAGTCTAGATTTATCATCATCTTCATCATACTTCTGGGTGACCATATCAAGAATGATCTCCTTTGCCTCATCCATGGTTTTGTTTAGCACATTACCACCACAAGATACATAAATTATTTTCATATCTATCGAACACATGCCTCCATAAAAATAATTAGTGATGAGTTGATATTCAATAAAGACATGGTTAGGACATTTACTACATCATTGATTAAAACGATTCCAATAACTAT
>JAULKM010136448.1:0-18785 GCA_032355605.1 Rubia tinctorum
TGAATGAATACTATCCATATAGATTAAGCCTTTAATATGAGCCGGAATGTTAGTCACATGGAGAGATGGAAGCATCGAAGAAGATGAATGATATTTTGCAATGGCATCCGCTACTGAATTACATTCTCTATGTGTGTGTTTCAGTGTAGCATGGGATAAAAGTGTGTGGACTCGATGAACAAGAGTATATAGAGTCCATTTTGAAACTGAAGGATCATTAATCATATTTACTGCCTGTAGTGAGTCAGATTCAATGATGAGGTTGCGGAATCTATGAGGGCAGATTTGACAAGCCAGACATATAGCCTTAATTTCAGCTTCCAATGGTGATGCCGCTGATATAGACTTTGATTTGATTAGGATAGGTACACCTAGATAATTGCGAGCAATTAAGCCAATTGAAACAGAGGTATTAGACCATGATGCGTCGACATTAACCTTGATGGAATTAAGTTCTGGAAATTCCCAGTACACAGTTGAGATAGATGGCTTTGGTGGTGGTCTATGGGGAAACCTCAGAGAAAGAAACTGAAATCCTGAGTTAGGAAAAAAGACTGGGCAGGGATGTGATGAAAAGGAGAGGTAGAGCATATCTATCACCTCCTTGCTGATATTGGTACTAGAAAAAGGTTTGTCATCCAAAAAATATGCATTCCTAGCTTTCCATAAAGACCAGCAGATTATAGAAGGAATCAGATGACATAGCATTCTCTGAAATGCAGGAAGGTCACTACAACTCCAGAAAATGAAAAAAGTATCCACAATGTTATGAACATTATGCAATCTGAAATTCACTATATCAGCAAACTGAGTCCAGATAGTTTTAGCAAGATGGCAATTTATGAAGAAATGTTCCATGGAGTCAGACTGATTGCACAAGGGGCATTTGGAGGCCAAGCTAAAACCACATTTTATTAGGATATCATCAAATGGTAAGAAGGAGTTCAGCAGTTTCCAAATAAAGATAGAGATCTTCTTAGGTACCCTAGGATTCCATATGAACTTAGTAACTGGGAAATTACCTGATTTGTAAGTTAGCATTTTGTAAGCAGATTTAAAGGAGAATCTGCCAGTCAGTTCAGGTTTCCAAATCAATTTGTCCTCTCTGCCATGCTCAATTTCAGCATTCTGCAAGAAAAGAAAAGTATCATTTTCCAGGAAAGGAGTTAACCGAGATAAAATTGGCCCTTTGTTATTTATAAAATCAGCAACTGAGCAAGGGTAGAACATGGAAATGATATAAGATGGAATACAGTTAATGAGAGGACCCTTTGGACACCAGTTGGCAGACCAGAAATCACACTTACCCTGACCATGAATAATTAGAGAATTCCTTTCAGCAGTAAGGTTTATATTACAGATTCTCTTCCATGTTTTTGAGTTCTTGTGAGATTGAGGTAGTGACCATAGTAATTTAGCCCACATAGTGTTACCTAACTGGCTTTTCCACCATAATTTAAGTGAACAAGATTCAACAATAGACTGGATGGATCTGAAACCTAAACCATAATGTGATTTAGGAATAGCAATGTCAGCCCATTTTCTCCAAACCTTATGCTTTCTATCTTCATTTTCTCCCCAAAAGAATCTAGTCATTCTTTTTTCCATTGATTTAACAATAGAAATAGGAGGTTTAAGAACAGTCCAAATGTGCTGAGGGATAGCATATATACATGATTGGATCAGTATCATTTTCCCTCCAGGGCTTAACCATCTGTTTTTCCAATTTTTAAATCTTTTATCCATGATTTCAAGAATGGGATGGAAATATCTAGTTAAAGTTCTACCCTTAAAAATAGGGCAGCCTAGATACTTGAAGGGAAAAGTGCCCTTTTTCATACCTAGAATTGCTCTCATTTGATGGATCTTTGTAACTGTGGCCCTTTTACTAATATAAAACTCAGATTTTTCATAGCTAATTTTCTGGCCGGATGTTAACTCAAAGAAATGCAGGAAGGCTTTAATCCTAATCAGACCAAGTTTAGAAGCTTGCATGAAAATAATGGTATCGTCCGCATAGCTTAAATGAGTGACTGGGGTAATGGTAGAGGGCAGAGAGAAGTATTGCAATTTATTATTTTGAAAAATGAATGAAAGACTCCTAGAAAAAGCTTCAGTGAAGATGTTAAAAAGGAAAGGAGAGAGTGGATCACCTTGTTTGATTCCCCTAGTTGATTTAAAAAAACCAACAGGATTACCATTGATGAGCACTGAGAAATATACCTGGGAAAGATTGTTCATGATAGCCTTGAGGAATGTACCTGAAAAACCAAATTTACACAGTACATTTTGCAGAAAACCCCAGCTAACCCTATCGAAAGCTTTTTTTAAATCCAATTTAAGCATGCAATTGGGGATTCTATTTTTTTGTCTAGGAATCTAACCATCTCCTGCAGGTATAAAATATTATCTGAGATATCCCTGTTCTTCATGAAGGCTGATTGGTTATTAGAGATAAGTTTCTCCATATGAGGTTTCAATCTTTCCATCAGGACCTTAGAGCAGATTTTATTAGCAACATTAGAGAGGCTAATAGGTCTAAAATCATCAAATGAAGATGGAGTAGATTTTTTTGGAATTAGAGTTATCCAAGTGCTAGACATTCCTCTTGGCATATTAGATCCAGAAAGGAAATCATTTACTGCAATTAGAAGATCATCTTTTATAAAATCCCAGCATTTAATGTAGAATTTGCTTGAGAACCCATCAGGTCCTGGGCTGCTATTCTTATTTAAACTCATAACAACGAGTTTAAGTTCGGTTTCAGTTACAGGCTGGGATAGTCTAAGATTATCTTGTTCAGTAATGATGGTAGGAATTTGATTGAGGAAATGTGGGTAATAGGAAGAATCCACTGAGTTCCTAGGTTCGGTCAGCAGGTCAGAGTAGTAAGAAACAGCTTCCTTTCGGATGTCTACAGGGTTTTCAAGCCATTGGCCAAAAGAATTTTTGATCTTGGACAAATTCAATTTACAGTTTTTCTCCTGAACGGTTTTGTGAAAGAATTGAGTGTTATTATCACCACACTTAAACCAGTTCAATCTTGATTTATGTTTCCAGAACTTTTCTTTCTCTTTTAAAGCTCTAAGAAGTAATGCCTTTTTTTCATTAAGGTTGATAAAATCAGTTTCTGAGTGTGATTGATCATAAACAGCTTCTTGTCTCCTCAGATTATCTTCAGCAGTAATTACATTAGAGTCAATATTACCAAAACTTTCTTTGTTCCAGATCTTAATGACTTTCTTAACTCTAATAAGCTTGAGGTATAAACCCATCATGCCAGATTGGTGGACAGGAATGATCCAATTGTGTTTAATCAAATCCAGAAAATCAGATCTATTGAACCAGCAGTTTAGAAACCTAAATGGTTTAGGCTGTGAAGAGATTTGGGATGCAATTTGTAAGAGAAGGGGTGAATGATCTGATGATTGCCTATTAAGGATCTGAATAGAAGATGCTGGAAATTTATTACTCCATTTAACAGTACACAATCCTCTATCTAACCTTTTAGAGGTAGGATTTCTGAGTCTAGAATTGGTCCATGTAAACAAGTTCCCTACCGTATTAATCTCCTGCAGTCCATAGTTATTAATCCAGTTATGAAAATCCCTAATACTGCCTAGATTAGGGGAACTAGGGCCTCTATATTCATCAGGTGTGGTGATTGTATTGAAATCACCTATGAAAACATTCTCACCAGATGGGAGAAGACTTAGGTCATGCCATAGTTTCTTCCTACCCTCTCTGTTTCTAAGTGCATATATAAAAACCATTCCCATTTGAGAGGTTGAGCCTAAATGATTGATTGTTACATTTAAGAATTGCTCATGGTGGCATACAAGATTAACACTCATTGAATCGTTCCACATAAGCCAAATCTTGCCATTATGAAGAGGGAGGTTATGTGTGTAGTGTAACTTTTCCATATATGTTTGGCATTGGGAATTATCATGCATGGGTTCTATAATACAAAGAAGCTGAATTTTGTGATGAAAAATCAAGTGCCTCAACCTTAGCATTGAGGTTTCAATTCCCCTCAAATTCCATATCAGAAAATTAAGCTTGGGACTGTGTATCATTGATCACCGGATTTATGGCTTTTAGTGGATGATCTTAGCATCATCTTATTTAATTTAGTAATGTAACTGTTTTTTATAAACTTAGCCTTACCTTGGCCATCATTCTTACCTGAGAGATTGCTTGAGACTTCCTGAGTATGAGGCAGTGGAGTCTCCTCAGTAGGATCTTTTCTGACTTCCGGGAGGTCCTGGTGATCCTGAGCCACACAGTCATCGGTGCTAGACTGATCCTCCATATCCTGCAATACAGAGAATCTATTTTCCATCTTTCCTTGGTGAGAAAGTGAGGGGTTAGTAGGAGAGCACTGGAGTAGTGTCACACTATGGGAACCAATTCCTATATCGTCTTTAGCATAAAATCTAGGTATTTTAATAGGAGTAGTGCCCTCAGTTAGGTTTATTAGTTCCCTAAGAGATGATTGGGATTTGTCTAATTCTTGTATTACAGGGGTTTGATGTGGAGGGGAGGGATGGGGTAACTGAGTTGGGCTAGTGTTAGGGAGTACTTCTGTTATCTTAGGGCGATATAAAGATGGATCAGAGACATCATTAGTATGAGCTACCTGATGGGAAGTGATTCCTAGTTTGGGCATGTGAGAGGGAGGCTGATTGTTAGCTAGCCTAACCGGAGCTCTATCAAACTTATGTCCTGTAGCATTCCATTTATTCATTAGGTCAGCCTTGTTTTGAGGAATAGCCTTACATTGCCTAAACGAATGACCCAGTTTGGCACAATGATCACAGTACAGGGGAACATCTTCATACTCAATTTTATACTTCCTATTGTTACTTTCTGATCCTAATCTGATAAAGTTGTGAAGAGGTTTCTGTAAGTCAACTTCAACACACATTTTGATGGCAGAGGGTCTGGTTAACATCTCAGTTGCCATATCTTTTTTGATGAAATTACCTATACTATTACCAATAGCCTCAATTGATGAAGTATTATAATAATATAAGGGAACTTCCCTGATTATGCACCAGACAGGAACTATTGGGGATTCTTTGTGCGTTGAGAAGTCTGGCGACCACTTCAGGATTTTCAAGATAACACCATTGAAGCTCCAGCTCCCTTTAATCCAACATCGCTGATAGTCATTAATTTGGTCGAACCTGATGAGGACATGCTTGAAATCCAGAGATCCCAATTGATACTTGCCGGCAAACCCCACTGTTTTGAAAGATGACTCCATTTGCTCCATTGTGAGTCTGCCTTTGGTGAATTTGCCTACGAGAGCATTAGCGTAGTGAGCTGAGAGTTTTGAGATTTCATCTTCGGAGTATAAGCATGCGGGTTCACCAAGGTGCTCCGATTTTGGGATCAATTCTGGGTTATCCGGGAGCGATTGGTGGAGGGGTGGTGATTTTGATTGAAGTGCAGAGAGGAAGGATTTTTGGTTCTGAATGGTGTTACTACTCTGTGCCATGGTGGCCGGCCGCAGGGAGACCGTAGCCAGCGCCGTCGCTTGTCGGCAAAGGAGCCGTTAGCGGCGACAAGAAGCCGTTACCGGCGAGAAAAACCGTTGGGTTCAGAATCAGAGGAAAGAGAGAAATCGGAGAGGAGGGTTCAGAATCGGAGGACAAAACTACTTAAGTGGGATTTGTCCATCCAATTCAAAATCATCAAAAAGAAGATAATACTACTAATAATAATAAATAAAAATAATAAATATAATAAAAAGAAAAGGAAAAATAAAAAGAAACTAAATATAAACGATTAATGATAATCAAAGAAAATTAATTTAAGAACGAAAAGAAAATATGTATATATATGTGTGTATATATATGTATGTATTTATATATACTAGGCACAGTAATTACACTTTGTGCAGTTTAGCCCGGCCCCAGACTCCAGTTTCCTCCGTATGCATGGCGTTTGCAATTCTTTTCATCTTTTTTTGGGGAGGAAAATTTATTTAGAGGCTCCCCAATCCTCTTTTTTAAGTGAAATTAAAAGTTGATAGTTACATGGCTTGCTATACAAGAAGTGTATCTGAAATGATTGATTTTTATTCTTAGAAATCAATTATTTGGGTACAAATGTGAAAGAAAAGATAAAAGCATGAAGAGCTGGCAGCAAGCATCGATATCCTTCAAGGTTGTCGAACTTTGATCTTTCTCCAAGTGTGAAACTTGTCTTGGTTCGGCTTGAATTCTAATTCTCTACTTTGATTTGAAGAAGAGAAGTATGTGTCCTTCTTGTTCCTGGTCACCATTTTTGCAAGGAAGTATGCAGGTCCATTTATTTCCCTGAATAGTGTTGGCCTCTACAGTGAATTGTGGACTTTAGTTCTTCTATTTTTCTGTAGTCTTGAATGCATTCCCATGGAGGATTTGACTTGTTGTTTATGATGTTCACTGCTTGAAGGCTATCCATTTCCAAAATGATGTTGGTGAAACCTCTTCGGGAGGAAAAATCTAGCCCTTCTTTTGCTGCTTTCAGTTCTACATGCAATGAAGATTTAAATGGTGTTAGTTTTGAGAAAGATTCTATGAAAGCCCCATTAGAATCCCTTAATAGACCACCTGTTGATGAATTGTTTATTCTAAAATCTCCATCAACATTGATTTTTATGCAAGGAGAATCAGGGGGTTCTCATTTCAAAGGGATACAAGTTTTCCTGAACTGAAACCAGGGAGTAAGAATCAGATGCCTATCAATCCATTTTTTATTGGAGTCTTTATCAGAGTTAAATTTTGGTTTGTGGAATGAGATCATTCTTGTGTTAGCCAAGATCTGATTCCATATGACCTTGGGAGAGCTGATGTGTTCTTCATAAATGAAGTCACATCTAGCTTTCCATAGCTGCCAAATAATGATAGATGGTAGTAGATGGCACAAATAGACATGAATTTTAGGCAATTGAGTTATATTCTAATAAGATGACAATCTATCCCATAGATTATAAACAGTAAATTTGGGAGTTCCAAGACATTGTGCATTTTCTTCCATACATTCCTTGCTACTGGACATGTATTAAAAAAATGTTGCAAAGTGTCTTCATGATTACACAAGGGGCACTTTGAAATAGAAGTTATACCTATGTCCTTAAGTATATTATCAAAAGGTAGCAAGTTGTTGAAGGTTCTCCACAGTAAAAAGGCTATTTTGTTAGGAAGATTTAGAGTCCATACCCTTTTTGAGTGCAAGAGATGGGTGTTTTCTAAATCTTAAACAATGATAGGAATATTTAAAGTGAAATTACAATCGAAATTTGGTGTCCAAATCATTTTATCATTATGATCTGAAAAATCCACCTCTTTGTTCAGTTCCTGCAACAAGACCTTAGGTATTTTGTGTTCTAAAAGCTGCATTATCTGCGACCTATTGTTGCATAATTTCCTAACTGAGATATCAGGTAGAATTGGATCTTGTGAAATGTGATTCCTTAATAAACCTAATCCTAACCTGTTTTATTACAAAATTTACAGTTTCCTTTTCCTATTAATATCCTAGAGTTTTATTCAGAAAATGGATTTATTTTAACAAATCTTTTCCAAATATCTGAACCCCTTCTAGAAGGTGGTAGTGACCAAATGAATTTTGTCCAAGGAGCTTTTCCCTCTTGCATTTTTCACCATATTTTAACTAAATAAGCATTAATGATTGTATTGAAGCATCTAAAACCTACTCCATTTTCAGTTTCTGGGAAGGTCATTTTATTCCAAGCCCTCCAATGCCTTTTTTTTCTTACCTCCCTCATTACCCCACAAGAAGTCAGCACATATCATTTGGATTTTTTCAATGATTTAGCTTGTTGGTTTAGATACTGCAAAGATGTACTGTGGGATGAATCCTAAAACATGTTTTATTAGGATTAATCTTCCTCCTTCATAAATCCATTGGTTATCCCATTTACTGATCCTAGAGTTCATAGTTTCTAAAACTCCTAGAAAATGCCTGTTTAACTTTCTTCCCTCGTAGATTATGCATCCCAGGTATTTAAATGGGAAACTACCTTCTTGCATACCTTTATTTGGTTTTTTAAAATCTTTTTTAGCTTTACTGCATTTATTCCCACAATAAAATTCAGAATTTTACATATTTACTTTCTGCCCCGTGGCTCTTTCAAAATATTTCAGGAAACTGGCAAAGTTTTATTGTTTTTTTCCAGTTGCTTTAAGAAAAAAAACAAGTGTTATCAGCATAAATGAGATGAGTCATTGGATCTGTATGCCGAGGATGGTGAAAATGATCAAGGGTTTTATCATTAAAAAGGATTTTAAGCTTTCTTGATATCAACTCTGTAAGAATGTTGAAAAGAAAGGGGGAGAGTGGATCCCCTTGTTTCAATCCTCTAGTTGGTATACAAAATCCATATGGCTGTCTATTTATTATCACAGAGAACCAGGCTGAGGCTATGTTACTCATCAAAGCCCTCACAAAAAGACAATGAAAATCCAGTTTTAAAAGGAGAGAATTCAAGGCTGTCCATGATACCCGATCAAAAGCCCTGGTCATGTCCAATTTGACTATCATATTTAAGGATCCTTTATCTTTTTGGAGGAATATGGTTGATTCATGCATTAGGATCACATTATCAGCAATTTCCCTGTCTTTGAGAAATGCTTATTTTTCAGGTGAAATAAGGGTAGACATTAAGTTTTTTATCCTTTCCATTACGATTTTTGAGCAAACCTTGTTACAGAAATTAGATAGACTTATTGGTCTATATTCATTAAAGCTAGAAGGATGCTCTTTTTTAGGAATTAGAACAATGAGTGGAGGCCATAGCTCTGGGAATAGGTGTACCTATCTAGAAATCCCTTACTGCTTCAGTCAAGTCATCCTTAATTATATCCCAGTTTTTTTGTAGAAGGTTCCATGGAAACCATCTGGACCTGAGGCACTGTTTCTCCTAAGCTGAAAACTGCATTTTTGACCTCCTTTATGTCTACAAGTTTCATTAAATCAGCATTAACTTCCTCTGAAATTATATTTGGGATGTATTTTAGAAAGAATTCTAGGTCCGCTCCTGAGATATTGGAGTTTTCAGCTTGTAACATGTTTTGAAAGAAACTAACCCCTTCGTTTCCTATATCTGCCTGATCAGTTAGCCAGATGTTGTTACTGTCCTTTATCTTTTGAATGGATAACCTGGCTTGTTTATGCTTTATAGAGTTATGAAATTGTTTTGTGTTTGAGTCTCCTACCTTTAGCCACTTAATCCTGTTTTTTTGACACCAGTAAGAATGCATTCTCCCCAGAAGTCAATAGGTAAATGAGCTTGGAAACAGAGTGTACGAACCAGATTCAGTATATGGAGATTCTTTCATTCAATGCATCCATTTTGATGTGGTATGTATACTGTAGAGGTCTTGAACCAAATCCCTTTCCCTACAACGTAAGGCTTAAGAGGCAGAAATTTAGTTCCATTGTCAGCCCGAACCTGTTGTCCAGGTTTTCGGAACTGTGTCTAAACGAGAGCAAAGAATTCCTTCATCTTGAAAGGTACACGAGACTTAGAAACTAACAAATAAACCAAAAAAACTCGGGAATGATCATCAACTATGGATAAAAATGAAAATGCTCAACTAGAAGAAGGTGAGTCATAAGGCCCCTAAACATCACAATGTATAAGTTCAATTAGACAACTAGCTTTAGAATGACTCAAAGGGAAACTACTTCTAGACTTTTTAGCCCGATCACAAACCGAACAAGGGAAAGTTTTGTTCAGTTCACTACAACTTAAAGTATTAACTTGGATAGAAGACAACACCGAAGACAACGAATTCCCAAAACGTTGATGCAAAAAATCAAACGGCGACATAGCAGTGACAACACACAAGGATAGCGGCAAAACTAGCAGAACACCCAGTCTGCGCAACCAATAAACACCACCCTGCTGATCACCCATGTTGATCACTTTTTTCATGTTGATATCCTGTCAAATGCATAATATCATGGTAAACAAAACAAGATATTTTAAAGCAGAAGTTAATTTGGTATATGACAACAAGTTACAACGTAATTCCAAAATAAATAAAACATGGGAAATAACAATATCACCAAATTATAACTTTCTGTGTTGAGTAATAGTGGAAATAGATCCACCAGGATCAAGATCATGTAGAAGATCCATGGCACTAGTCATATGATATGAAGCTCCAACGTCAAGAATCCAAGGTAAAATGGTTTTACCCGAAACATTTTCAGCCTTATTCAGCTTAGAGAACATGTTAAGGACCGTACATCACTGTTTCTTGGACAAGGCAGGGCCAAAAGCTAATTGATCAGTATTAGAGTGGACGGCGGCAGTTCTGCCCCACGGTGAAGCTGCGGCAGCTGCATGCTAAGAAACTCTAGCAAACGACACGATAGGAGGGACACAAGTTTGCTGGTTTTGACCTCTTGGACCAAATATATGAGGTTTGTTCTCGATGAATTAGTTCGGGTAACCTATGATGGGAAAACATGTAGTGACGTCATGACCTTTATGTTTGCAATGGGTACATATGATGCTCTTCTGGTCAACGCTGGAGGCGGGTGATTGGGCGACGACTGGCTTCGGAGCTGATAACAACACCAGTCAATGTATAAAAAGGCCATGGTATCTGGAGTGGATTCATGGGCATTAGCGACCATCTTGTGACACTCCTCCTGAATCGCAAGCAAGTGAACACGACGAATAGATGGCAAGGGATCTTGCATTAGGATATGTGATATGAGAGTATGATAGCCATCTTTGAAACCAATGAGAAATTTATGAACCATATCATTCTCACGCTCTTTAATGGAAATATCAGTAATATGACTTGCACATGTCTGAGGGGGCAAGTGAGTAAGGAGCTCATCCCACAACTTCTTGCACTTTCCATACTTGGCAGAAAAAGAGACTGGCCATTCTGACGACAAGTATAAATGGCCCCATAAATCTCACACATGCACAGACCATTCTAAATAGAAAAACATTGTTTAAGGTCATCCAAAATCTCCTTAGAAGACGCACAATAATTAATAACATAACGAATGAAAAAAGCAAGAGTTTGAACAATCCAACAAACAAGCATAGAATTCACACAATTCCAATCATTATAAAATGGTTTGGCTGGTAAAGGCTTGACAATAGAGTCATCAAGAAAGATAAGCTTACGTTTAGCAGAAAACGCATTTACTCCAATCATTAAAATTATCACCTTTATAGATCACCAGAGAAATAACCAAACTTGGATAATCCGATGAATGCACATAGTAAGGATGAGCAGTGGGAAACATATAAGAAGATTTGTTGGTGGACTGTCGGAAGGCCTGAGCGATAGCGACAGCCACTGCTTGAAGGGCTGTATTAAAAAATGCGGCGTCTGGATTGGGAAAGTCTAGCAGAAATGGAACATCGAGAGCCTGGAGCAATGGTGGAGGACCATTGACGGGGAAAATTGGGATGGAGGCACCAACATCGGTGAGAAGAGTAGGGATGACAGGCAGATTAGCTCGAATATTGAGAACATGAGCATCATCGCTAGTGGGAACACCAAGATTGGCGATATCAAGATCCTCGACGTCGACTTGTTGTAAATATCCATAACACCGGAAGAGAGAAGGCAACAATGGTAGTGCTAAAATCTTCAGTGACGGCGGTAACTATTTCATAGCGGCAACGTGTGAAGAAGACCAAGGCAGGGGAGACGACACGTGTGTCAGAAAAAGAGAGAGTGGCGACATCCGATTTTAGGGTTTGGATGATTTTAGTGTTTCAGGACTTTTAACTCCGATACCATGTAAAATATGAATGGTTGATTGTATTCATGATACAAGGTTATAATATATAGGCAGTAATTATAGAATCACAAATTGGAAAAGATTATATCTAAGGTAAAAGATATACGTAAAATATAACAAAATATCTCCTTAACCCTACACAACAACCCCATTTGCTACAAACTATCATGCTCACACTACCGGGGTAAGTTGAGGGTTTCCCTCTATTAGGGCATCTATCATCCCTAATATGATATTACATGACAAGCCAATCAAGTTAGATTCTAATGATTGGAAATGTACTTTTGGAATAACATGCATGCACTCACCTCCCCGGTACTCACAAACCTACAATAGCTCTAATCCAACACCCCCAAGGTAGAAATTCAAGTTTAGCACGATGGTACTCTACACATGAATCTACAGGTGCATCATAGAACATACATGGCATCCATCTTACAAGAATATAAAGCATAAATCAAGCACGAATATTCATAAAACATAAAGATTGGGAAATTTAAGAATCTCACAAAGTCAACATCTAGTCATGAACACAAATAATTTCCCAAGTATAAAACTACTCTGGAGACATTGAATGCAAAACAATCATTGAATTCAATGCCATAGGCGTAAAATAGGGAAAATAAATGAAGAGAGGAGATAATTTCCTTCTCTCTGTACTTACTCTTGAAATCAAACTATGACCAAACTTACTACTTAGTAAACCCTAGTAGACTAGTGGCTACTTATATAGTAGGTGAAAATAGGTGTTAGAAAAGTCCAAAACAATGTAAAAACCCTAGAAGCCACATCGGCACAGGCTATGCAATAAAGCACAACCGGCACCACACGACCCATGCAAAAGTACACGGGCCGCGGACTAGAAGTCCTCTCGGCCAATACTGAGCATAGGGCCTGTGCAAAGGCATATGGGCCATGGGCTGGAGTGCTTATCTGGGTGGTCTGAGCACACTGTCCATGTAAAAACACGCGGACCACAGTCTGGGGTCGTCGTCTTCTTCTGAGTTCGCGGCTGCGTAATAGCTTGCGGGCTGTGGACTGGAGTCCTAGGTCTTCAACTTCTGGATGCACGGGTAGTGAAAAATTACATAGCCTGTGTTGGGACTAAGTCTCCTCAGCAAATAGTTTGGCATTGGTCGTGTAAATGTACAGCGCCGGCCAGTCTTCACTTCCTTTTGGACTTGACTCCTTTTTCTTTGGCGCATCCATGTACTACCACGTTTTTAGCTGGCAGCCTTCAATCCACTACCATCCTTTTTATTTTGCTTCTACTATCTACTACAATTCTTTTGAATGACACTCTACATAGTTTGGAGTGCCTACAAGCAATCTATAAATAAAAGCTCTAAAAAGCGGATCTAGACGCTCTAACGATATAGAATCCAATAGATCTAAAGTAAGTTACAAAGTGAGGTATTTAGATATAAAAACCACAAACGGTTATCTAAACTCCTTGTAATGTAAACTAATCTAAATCTAGTAATCTACCATGCAAAACATAACAAAAGATTTGCTAAATGCTTTAGAAAACACATGCATTTGAATGCTTATCAAATCCCCCACACATAAACCTTGGCGTGTCCTTGAGTAAATAAGGAGAAGCTAATATCTAAGCGTAATATAGCATGCAAAGAATTCCCCAAAACACACAAAATTTTACTCCTTAACTACTCTAGCCCCTAAGATATAAGAATCTCTCACACTCTCATATCCCAAAGAAACTAAGGCAATCTAACCAACCAATATACCAAATCAAAGCGAGGTTCAGTCATGTTAATGTGTGAAGCTCGCTTACTCTATCGAAAGAAGCTACCAAAAGACAAGCCAAAAGAAGCATAGAATAATTAAGTTTAAATTTCTCTCATTTCTTTCATTTTTCCTTGGAGACTTTTTTGATTTTCATCCTAGCTTCCCACATTTTTTTCTTTTTCAAAGCTCACATCTTACCTTTTTCCACACCATTTGGCCTCTCACTTTTTTTTATAGATTTTTCAATTTATTTGGGCCTTTCCCATGGTTGCCTAAGTCTCCCTTTTGGGTTTTTGACTTAGTCGGGTATATTTGTTCATTTTTCATTTTTTAAATTTTAAATTTTTTTTGTGTAGAACAAAATGGCCCAATTAGGCTTCATACTACATATATAATAAAGAAAAGCAACAAAAAACCACCAAATGTTTCAACATTCCAATACTACAACAAAAAGGTGCCCTCAGACCTATAAAAAAGTTGTCAAAAGAAGGAAACAAAAAAAGTTTTCAAAAAAAAATGGAGGAAAGAAAACAGGGAAGATAGTCATCATCAATCAAAATAAGAAAGACAGGAGCAAAAGATAAGATCAAGAGAGATTCAACCTAATGAAAGTGTTCCAATTCCCCCCAACCCCCACACTTAGTTCATGCATTATCCCCAATGCATGTGACCAAGGTAGGAGAAAGGTTGAGATCACTCAACCTTCTCAATGTCGTCCGTCACGCCTGGCTCTAAGCCCCTGCTCGTGCAGATCCTGGTGAGGGTGATCATCTCCAATACCTGCAGATGTTATCCTGTTTGTGATCTCTCTTATTCCAAGGTGGAGTAAACCCATATCCATCCTCATGTACTGAAGCTGCTCATCCACCTGATCAAACTTGTAAGCCATCTCTGCCTCATGATAATGAAACATGTCTGTGAGGTTTCTCATATCTCACTGGGTCCCAAAAATGGAATCTCCCCAAGACTGCATCCACTTAGGCTCACACTGTTGTGGCTAGCCTCACTGGTCATAGGATGAAGTTGATTGTCTGCATCATAGCAAATGATGCTCCGAAATTAGGCTATACTGCGCATCCTTCCAGGGGTGATATTGATGCTGAGAAGGGATAGAGATGTTATATCTTGAAGGCTTAAAATCTGGAGGCCCATGACTTCTGTGTCTTTTTTGATTTCCGAGTAAATCATTGTGATGGGAGATGGTGTGTCTGTGCGGATGTGTCTTCTGCTGACCCCTATAAAATCTGCCTAGAGAATGATAAGACTGCTCCTCTTTTTGAGTAGGTCCTAAGAAAGTTGGTTGCACCAACTGGTGATCTGCTGGGGCGGCTGTGGGTGAACCTGGTCCTCATCAATGGGAAGCTTGTTTTCGTCATCCTTCTAAGCTTGCTCCTCAGCCTGTTCCTCGGGGAAAATGCCCACAACAGCTCATATACCTTGGCCAAGCTCTATGAGAAGGTGCTGAAGTGTGAACGATTTTCTGAGCTTGGTTCTCTTAGCCTGGGTAAGCCTTATGAGATTAGAACCCTTACACCTGTAAAACTATGTACCATCTATTTGAATCATCTACGTCTCCACCAAGGCTCCCAAGATGAAGATGTATGTGGTATTGGGGTTCACCCTCGTACCCTTGTCCACTGGGAGGCTAAAATGAGCAGCGAGGAGAGATATCAAGCCCCCAACTACTATCTTGTCATCATCCCTCGTGGATAATCTGTAACGGTTATAGGCGAAGTACCCTACAATACCAAGGCAGGCGCACCAAGTGCAGATCAACCACGACATCTGGCAGTCCTTAGGGTAGGATTGTTTTGGGATAAATTTCGTCGAATTTGGACAAGAAATGAGGAGGATATGGGCAATTTTGTGTGCGGGTAGGGTTAAGGTCGCGACTTGGGAATGGCTCTGCTAAAGAAGAACGAGGCTTGTATAGAAGCCTTGTGCCACTGGTTGGTCTGTTCTGGACGGTACGGGTGGCATTCATATGGCACAACCCATGACATTTGAATGTCTTGTACTAGACATCGACACAAGGCTTGGCACTACTTGTGCCAAGGTTACTTCTCCCTACTTTGTCACAAAATTTCCTACATCCAAAAACACAATACGAAGCATAATACTACCCCAATTTTAAATTTTGATTACCATAATTCCTTAAAATACCACTAAATTGAGAAACAACTTCCCAAAAATTACTAGAACAAATTTACAACCTACTTAAAAATAATAAAGCACCGTTTCTTTATTGTCATTCTCATGACTTATTTTTCATGCATTTCAAAGACTAAGATATATTTACCAGTGGATCTCCAGAATCACCATCCGAGACTCCACCCACTACTACGTCCTTATGAACGGGTCTCCACATGAGGTTTACCTATTACCGTTGGAGCCAAATACCATAAAATCTCCTCCCTCACAATTGTCGACACTTTCTTGTTGACTTTGGGCATAGGAAGAGGTTTAAGAGGTTTATATTTCTTAACCCACTTCCTTCCCCATTGCATGTTAGTGCTCATATTTGGAAAACAAGAATTCTTAGTGGCATATGGAACACTAACATTATGCATATCAATAATAGCATCATCAACATTATCATTAAAGGAGGAAAAACGTGTAAGGTTTCAATGTTAGGTAGCAACTCATCATCATCATCACTACTCATGTAAGATTCATCACTATGGTCAAATTCATCATAGAGGCTTATACCATTGCATTCAAGAGAAGAACTAGAGAATTCATGCTTGGATTTATAAATATAAAAAATTACCTTATCTATGTTATCCTCTCGGGTAAAGGTTCTTAGGTGGACATCTATTTTAGTCCTTGATGTTTTCAACAATGATATCCCTAATAAAATTGGGGGTGCACCTCCAATGTACAACATATCGAGGACATAGAAGTCCACCCCCAAAAACAAGATTGACAACTCTGACCATCACATCCCTAACTACCCCCCTATGACTAGCTTGAGAATGATCAACCAATTGGACTATCACCCTAGTCTCCCTAAGCTCTCTCCAGTAGAAGTTTCATACAAGCTATAGGGGATACCATTAATAAAGCCTCCAAGCTCAATCATAACATCCTTAATTAGCTTACACCAAAATGGATAGGAATAGAAAATATGTCAGGATCATCACATTTCTTGGGAAGGTTTCTATGAGCTAATGTGGCAATTTCCTTTTTTTTTTATTTCCCTACCTTTTTATTAGGCTTAGGCCTTCTCCAAGTACATGCATTCTTAAAAAACTTGGCATATGATGGAATTTGCTCAATTAGCTTACCACCATTTTAAAGATTTAACAAATTTGTTCCTTGTTAGATGCCACCTTTCCTTTCCCCTTAAAGCACCTGGGATTTCGGCGGAGTGTTGTCTCCCTTCGTCTTGGCGGTAGGGAGCTCTTGTGCGGGATCCTCCCAATAAGTTTCTCTTCCTTTTCAAATGGGGATTTGGTTTTGTCCACTATATTGTCATACTCTTGTAAAGCCTCCTTCTTGGTTTCTCTCACTTCCTTCCAACTCCTCAACTTTAAAGTGTTCACATTTCGTGAATTGACTTCGAGTTGGGAAGTAGCGTGCTAGAATCCCTTGGTTTGAGTCGGCTAACCGAGGTGGCCAATTGCCTCACTTTCACCTCGAGATTTGAGAATACCCTCATGCCCAACTCTTTGAGGTATTGCTTTATGTGCTCTGCAAACATGTCATTTTTCTTGGTCATTTGAGCGATTGAATCCAAAATCTCATCTTCATTGATTTGTGGAGAGGACCATTGTTTTTGGAAGGCCCTTCACCCCTTGGGTAAGGTTGAGGTGTAACTTCCCCATTATTGTACCCTTGTTAGTCATCATACCACCAGAAATTTGGGTGGTCTTGATATTGGGAATTTTAAGAGTTGGCATACAGGTCTTGGCGATTGTTCCCTTAGTTCCCCCAGAAACCTTGTTGTTGCCCTCTTCCAAACTTTATGTTCCATTCATTATATTCTAAAACCTTCACTTCCTCAAATTCATCCACTACTTGTGGGCACATATCAGAGTTGAATGGTCCAAACTAAAAATCTTGCAAACCTTTACTTGGTGAGTCCTCCCCTTCATGAACTCTTTCATCATCGATGCAAAGGTTTGGACTTACTCTTCCAGCTTAGGGGAGTAAGTGGGTTCTTCTAATGTCTTCACTCTTGACGTGGTCCCGAAGTAGCGCGTTCCATTTGCCATATCCTAAAAAATGACCATCGCATCCTTGGGGCTCTTGTTTGTTATTGATCAATTGCACGCATCATTCACCATTCACATGTCCTCATCACACAAGCCCTCAAAAGAATAGTACACGAGATCTCTTTCCCTTCAAAGGATAATATGTGCAAGGGACTCATTGGGGAGCTATGAGATGTTTGAACATTAAAGTGAGAAAATACTTCTCTAAGAACCGACACTTCATATCTATCCACAAAGTGATACACCCCGGCGGGAGGTAGTATAACCAATCCTTTGCCATGTCTTGAAGTGACACTGGAAAGGACCATAAGTTTTAGTCTTCCTCTGAGATGCCCGGAAGTTTCATGTTAGTATAGACCAACTTAAACTCCTCTAAGTGCTTGTTTGGGTTCTCACCAGCCATCCCATGAAATGTAGGAAGATATTGAATCATCCCACTCTTGAACTCACATGTAAAATTTTACAGAAGAGGCGGGAAGACAATGGAGAGGGGTTGATTCGCCAAGTTAAGAGCCATCAACTCTCTCAACATTCTATTATCTTTGGCCATAGTCTCTCTATCTACCTTTAAACCAATTGTCGATCCTTGCAGAACTTCTTCTCTAATTCTCCTTCACCTTCTTCTTCGTCCACCACAATTTTCAAGTAGATAGTGTATAGCTCTTAGATTTGTTGCACAGATGTGTTCCATAAGCAAGAAGAAAAACACAACCTGTCCAACAGAGAACACTAGCAAACAAAAATAGTGGTAAAAAGAAAACTATTTAAAAGCTCTACACAATAACTAAAAAAATTTATAAAAAGAAAAACACAAGATACTACTAACAACTAGTCATGCAAGCTAACGATAAAATTAAAACTAGTATCACCAGCAGCGGTGCAAAAATTTTGTTCGGCACCTCGCGAGGTCTTTCTTTTTACCAAATTACCCACAGAGCTCTCGGATTGATGAGACGTCAAATGCATGTATTTTCCAAAGCATTTAACATCTCTTTTGTTATCTTTTTGTTGGAAGATTGC